>PVJA010051666.1:0-12642 GCA_004027025.1 Myocastor coypus
TTTTTTTTTTTTTTTTTTTTTTTTTTTTTTTTTAAGAATTTTTTTATTTTATTTATTATTTTTATTCTTGTTTCAGAGCCTTTGCTTGTTTATTCACTCTTTTATGGCCCGCTCAGCCCAACCTGAGGGCAGGGCTGGCGCAGCATGTGGTGCCCGGGATCGAACCGCGGTCCCTGAAGCCGCCCAAGCTTCCCCAAGCAGGCGCTTTAGACCACTGAACCATCCTGCCAGGCCCCTGATCAATCTTATATACCTATATGTATTAATCTAAACTGATCTGATGATGAAAATATGTAGTATAACCATTGTTAAATTTAAACAATAAAAAAATTGAAAAAAAAAAAGGGTCTTGCTGGAAAAATTAATCTAATTGTACCATTACTTTTGCTGAAATTACATAAGAATATGAAATAAAATGTATAGTGATAGCACATTTATACATTGGGGTTGTTTTGTTTGTTTTCTGTTTGTTTTGTTATACTAGGTTTTGAATCCAGGGTCTTGTACATGTCCTGTAGGTTGTATTTTTAAGATTTTGCATGCATAGAAATAATTTTCTATTTTAGAGATAATAGGATATTCTTTTACTGTTACTAAAATGTCTGTTTCTCTGTCCTCTAGAGTTTGTCTCTCATTTTCATCCTATCTCTTTTTCTTCCTTAAAACTTTCTCTTACTGTTCTTATAGAATACTAGCTTGGGGGCCCAGCAGGATGGCTCAGTGGTCTAAAGCGCCTGCTTGGGAAAGCTTGGGCAGCTTCAGGGACCGCGGTTCAATCACTGGCACCACATGCTGCGCCAGCCCTGCCCTCAGGGCAGGCTGAGCCGGCCATAAAAATGATTGAATAAACAAAGGTTCTGAAGCAAGAAAAAAATAAATTATTAAAAAAAAAATAGAATACTAGCTTGATATTAATGGCTTTTTTATCAATTGTCTGCATGGGACTAAATGTTAAAACTTATCAGTTCATCCTGATTACTATATCTTTGTGGAATTGAAGAACTATTTTGCGAAGGTTATTTGGCATTACATTTTAATTTCATGATGAATAATTTTATAGGAAATAACTTTATTTATATATTAGAAAAACTATTGAAAGGAGTTTTAAAACTTTAGGCCTAATCTTCCATTCGACATGGACTCAAGCTATTTTACCTATATTCCCAAAATTGTGTGGAAATGTACTATTTTTAGAAATTGGAGATTTCTAGATTCAGGAAGACTTGGCCAGCAAACAATAGCTATAATGTGCTATCAATAAGTGATTAAACAGGAATGTGCATACTGATTATTGAGATCTGTCTGCTGTGTAGTCCTCTTTATGTCCCAGAGCTCTGATAACCAAGGACTTTGTGGAAGTCTACATACTGAAAGATGCTATCTCTTCCTCCTTTTTCTTACCTTGTTTTCAATAATAAACTGGAGATACATTTTCTGACAGTTAGAAGGCAACTCTGGAGAAACTAAATGGCCACAGAGAAAAGACCTGGAAAGTCTCAGAGAACTGAGATTCCACCATGAAAAATGCTATCTCACTACTGTATCACCCTTGATGAAGTCTGTACAGAGCTTTAAATCCTGACTCTTAATCAGAACTAGTAGCCAGATCTCTAGGCACTTGAAAGATTCCAGCATAAAAGATAATGACCACAGCAAGGAGGCTAGAAAAAGAAATTCAAGACAATTCTGTATAAGAAAACTGTATTTCGGGGCTGGGGAGATAGCTCCGAGGCACAAGTGCCTGCTGGGCAAGTGCAAGGTCGTCAGTTCGAACCCTGGTCCCACCAAAAAAAAAAAAAAAGAAAACTGTATTTAATGTGTAAAATAAGTAAATGAAAGACAGCCAATGTGGAACAATAATTGAAATGAACAAACTAAAAATGAAATTAAACAACTTTACAATATTAGCAAAAACAAACTACTTCGGAGTAAGTTTAATTTTAAAAAGCATAAACCTTTAGACCTAAATAAAAGGATATCCCATGTTCATGAATCAGAATGCTTGATATTGTTAAAAATTCAACATATATTTAATGCAGTCTTCATAAAAAATCCCTCAGTATTTTTTTTTTTTTTTTAATCATACTTTACACACAGAATTTGCAGGTCTTTTTATTACATCCGGAGCCAAGACAGCACACCTAGGGAACCGGGGCCGAGACAGTGCGCTCGGCATGTGGGGCCAGAGGGTTGAACCCAGGTCCTTGTGCATGCCAGGTTGGTGCTTATTCCTCTGAGCTGTCTCTCCAGGCTCCCTTTAGTAATTTTTTTTTTAAGAAATTAAGCTGATTCTAAAATTTGTATAAATTTGTAAAAGGTCCAGAATCACCAAAACAGACTTGAAAAAGAACAGAGTAACAGTGTTCAGAGGCTAAGGCAAGCAGATTGTAAATTCAGGCTCACCCTGGGCAGTTAATTAAATAATTTAGCAAGACCCTGTCTCAAAACAACAAATGGGTCAGTACTCACTGAAGAAACATTTTTAATGTAAGATTAAAGATATATGACATTTTATAAGATAAACTTACAAAGACCTCTCAGAGTAGAAAGAATGCAAAGGGCTGTTTGCACACTAAATATCCAAAGGATCTAGTCAAAAGTTGCATAATGCTTGTGGTAAATGCTATGGGAGTCCATATTCAGAGTCCAGAGATTCTGTGCTGGAAGGCTGAAGAGTCTATGCTGGAAACCAGAGGACAGACATTTAAGGCCAAGGTGAGGACTGGAACTCACCAAAGAAACAGAAGTGAGACTTGTTCCATTTTATTCCGTTAGGTTACAGTCCTGTGGGTGCCACTCTTCAGGGTGAGTCTCTTCTTTTAAGTAAGTTTATCTAGCCACACCTGAGACTATGGTAATCCAGTCACTTGAACATTTCTTAATCAAGTTGACATGAGGATTAACTATCATAATTACCCCTTGTCAACTTGATAACTAGATGTGCTTCCTTAAAATATGCTCAATCTCCAGATACAAAGATATATTCACAGTTACACATACCATTGTAGAATTGTCTGGTATACAAATAAAAGAACATTAATTCTCTAAATAGAATGCAAGTTTTCTTTAGGTGACGCTTACTCCTAACATTTCATAACTTGAATGTTGTAAGTGGGTTTAAAAAATGCTTAAGAACTAATACTAAGTCTAAAAACATTATATTGAATAGCATATTAGGAGAGCACTGTTAGAGTTAAAATCCTTGTTTCTATAATTGATCACAGAGTTGTAGCTGGTATTTAGAACTACCTTCTTCTACCCATTCTGTGTTCTTTTGGCCTTCAGCAAGGACCTCAGCAGGTCTTAGTTCTCTCCATGGTGAGGTGACTCATACCTTTTTATTCCGGAAGGTTCTGGGCCATTTATGTCCTCCTGCCCTGATTGGATTGTTGTAGTTTCTCATTAATAACAGAGGATGGTAATACTAGGAGGCACCCCAAAGGTTCTACACCACATATATTCTTCCTTTCCGTCACTTTTTGGAATAGCAATTCAATTTCCCCTTCACAGTCTGAGTCATTTAGTCCTACCAATACCATAACTCTGTTTTTGGATTGTTTACTTAGAGGCATGAAGAGACCAAAATGAGCAGTGGGGAGTCTTAGCTTTCAATTAGGTGTAATCATTTTTATGCTTCCTGGTACAGGTCTTTTCCTACCTGGAACTGTAAGACTTCTAGGCCCGCAGAGCATAAGGTTTAGGGAATAGGAAACAAAAATTTTGTTCGTGGATCACTAAAGATAATGGTGAGTGATACCATTCGCACTTTACCCCTTGATTCCTGTACCTATGAATATATGTGGTACTGTGGATGCTGATTTAAAACATATACAGCCTTTTCAAGAATCTTGGCTCAGCCCTAGAAACTATTGCTACCCAGCTGGCACTATAACTGCATCTTCAAAAGGCAATTTCACCTTTCTAGCAGTTCAGCTCTCCTAGATGATGAGGAACATGATAAGACCAGTGAATTCCATGAACATGAGCCCATTGCCTCACTTCTTTGGCTATAAAATGTGCTCCGTGATCAGAGGCAGTGAGTGCTATGTGGAATTTAATGATGGTGGATAAGGCATTCTGTAAGTCCATAGATTTGACAGAAGCATTAAGTACAGAATAGGCAAATCCATGCCCAAAATAAGTGTCTACACCAATAAGAGCAAAGTACTGCCCTTTTGATGACGGAAGTGGTCTAATATCAACCGGCCATAAGGTCATAGGCTTATGGTCCTGGGGAACTGGACATTCAGCAGTGACTGTAGTCAGATCAGAGAGAATCCAGTTCATGGCAGCAGAACAGCAACAAAATGGTGGCAGAGGCAGCCAGTCAATCAGGGCAGCAGAGCAGCAGCAACAACTCAGTCTGTCTCTCTGTCGCTCTTTATATTACATTCAGGCTCTCCGCCTTAGGATATCTGCCCTAGACCACACCCATAGTCTGAGTCTTACTCAGACCAATAATCCCGTCAGTACTAAAACATAATCCCAGGGATCATGAATCAAGTCTCAATCTATAGAAGCCACGCCCCATGATTGCATGAGGTTTTGGGGGGACAACTAGACATAAACCATAACAACAACCAAAGAAAAAAGCTGTTAACACCTTTTCTTTACTCCATAAACTGCTCTACTTAACCAGCCCATATCAACTGTTATGGTTTGTGTCCCCCCCCCCCCCGAAACCTCATGCAGTCATGGGGCAGGCACTTCTAGAGTTTGAGATTAACTCATGATCCACTGAGATTATGGGTGATACAAGGATGGAATTATGGATCTTAGTATTGCGGTATTATGGGTGTAGCCTGAGGCAGAGAGCCTGAAAGTAATGTGAGAGAGAGAGACAAACACTCTTTCTCTCCGTTGCCTCTGTTACTGTTGTTGGCCGGTTGCTGTTATTGACCTGTTGCATTGACTTGTTGCTGTTCGTCTGTGTGAACTGGAACTCTGCCCTTGCCACTCAGCCTTGGAACCAGCCGAGTAAGGACTGAAACTCCAGTAACTGTGAGCAGAATAAACTATATATGAGGAGGCTGAAGGGTCTGCACTGAAGTGCTGAAGAGACTTCACTGAAAGCCAGGAGGCAGATGTTCCAGAAGGCAAAGACTGGAGTATGCACCGAAGTCTTGGGCTACATGGCCCGTTTGTTAGAATAATTGTATTAAAATAGGCCAGAAGTGCAAAACCAGTGATTTTTTTATTCTAATATGATTGATACCAGCACCACTGTCTTTAGCCACATTTCATATTTCTCTACATGAGGAGAGGAATTGCCAATTCATATGTTCAGAGGGCTTTCCTCACCACTTTCTGTTTACCTTCTGTGCCATATATAATATTTGGAATATTTAATGTGGTAAAATTGAAAAACTAGCACAGAGACTAGTATGAAGTTGTCTGCTACTGAAAGCAGAGTGTGGAAAGTTAAAATGAAGAATGGCAAATTTCTCACTTCTGGCAGCATTTGTTTTTATTCTTGACATGTTTTTCTTTTTCTTCTTTTTTTTTCTTGACACGTTTGTATTTGCTTATAGATCATTTGATTTTTCTGAGAATTAATGCTACTTAAAGTCAGGATTAAACCATAGATCTGATTGGTAATTTTTTTTATTTTTTTTTTTTGTGGAACTGGGGATCAAACTCAGGACCTTGCACTTGTCAGGCAGTCTTGTACCCCTGAGCTGTCTCCCCAGCTCTGATTGAAAATGTTTTGATCCTATTACAAATCTAGTTGTATACATTGTGTTACAGTTTCTTCCCTTTATGCTGTTCATGTGCACTGTTAATTACTTAGAACTCCATTGCATTTTAATGTATCCCTTTCTCAGAAGAACTTAGGGGATGTTACCTTATCTCTTTAAGAGCATTTTCCCATTGGGTATGGTGGCTCACACCTGCAGTTCAGTTGCTCAAGAGTCTACTCATGAGCCCATGAATTTGAGACCAGCCTAGACAACATAGATTCCATCTCAAACTTAAAGAGAGACAGAGAAAAAGGGAAGGAGGGGAGGGGAGGGGGATGATAATTAAGCTCGTGTTCTTTTTTGTTTTCCTTTTCAGTTTTTTGCAGGTTTATAGTTTTAAACTATTACAGGGAACACCCGTTCGGGACCCCCCTCCTGTCCCTCTCTGGGACAGGAGCTTTCTTTCCCTCAATAAATATGTTCTGTTCATTAAAAAAATAAAAACAAAAATAAAAAATAAACTATTACAAATAAAGTTGCTAGCCAGGCGTGGTGGCTCACACCTGTAATCCCAGCACTCAGGACAGGAGGATTGGTGCGAGTTCGAGACCAGCCTGGGCTACAAAAGTGAGCTCAAGGCCAGCCTCAACTGCATAGCAAGACCCTGTCTCAAAAAGACCAAAAAAAACAAAACAAATAAAGTTGCTTGCAGGGGCCTACTGGGATGGCTCAGTGGTATAAAGCGCCTGCTTGGGAAAGCTTGGGTAGCTTCAGGGACTGTGGTTCGGCACCGCATGCTGTGCCAGCCCTGCCCTCAGGGCGGGCTGAGCCGGCCTTAAAAGTGAGTGAATAAACAAAGGTTCTGAAACAAGAAAAATAAATAAATAAATAAAATTTTAAAAATTTTAAAAAATAAAGTTGCTTGGGATATTACTATGGCCTTTATATGGACAGTCATATTATTTTGTTTGGATAAATACCAAGAAGTGGAATGGCAGCATCATACAGTAGATGTATATTTAACTTAAGCTGCTTTTTAACTGTTATACATGATAGTTTTAGTTTTCCATACCCGTATCAACAGTTGGCATGGTCAATCTTTTTCAATTACAGATATATTAATGCATATTCAGTCCTTAGGATTTTTTGACTTTTTGGTGAAGTATATTCACCTTTCTCCTCTGTCTCTCACTCTCCCCCCCTCCCCCTCTTCATTCCTTTGTTTCTTGACAGAGTTTCACTTAGTGCAGGCTGGCCTTTAACTCACTGTATAGCCCAGGTTGACTTTGGATATGTGACAGTCCTACTGCCTGATGCTCCTCAGTACTGGGATTATAGACATGTGGCATTATGCCTGGCTGCTCAGTGTTTTGTTTTGTTTTGAACTGGTTATTTAGTCAACCTACTGTTCCATTTTGAGGTTACATGTTACCTTCTGTTTTAATTTTGGTGCTGAGGACTAAACTCAGGGCCTCTTGTTCACTGAACACACAGCCTACTTTTGAGCTACAGCCCCAACTCCTTATCTTCTGGATACAAGTTCTTGATTAATATGAATGGTGCAGAGATTTTCTTCCAGTCTGTGAATTACCTCTTCATTTTCTTAACAGTGGCTTCATGAGCAAAAATTTTAAATATTGACCAAGTATGGTTTATCACTTTGTTCATTCAGATTAACCTCTACTGTCCTACCTCTGTATATGAGTTTCAAGTCAGAAGTATCATTTGTGTAAGGGCTCTCTACTAGGATAATTTTTATTAGCTATACAATATTCTTGAATGCTTTAAGTTTTAAAATTTTCCATTTAATTCAAACCGTGAATCAGATTTACAAAATATAATCATAAAAACTTTTATATATGGATTGGTCTTATATCTCAGTCTGAACATTTATGTTTACATTTTGTATTTGCTTATAAAATTCTACAGTTTACTTTGGATATTTTTAAATTCTAGATTTCTTAAAATGTAAGCTTGTTCTTTCCATGATTAGGTCCTCACTAAGCTATCAAAATGGTATTGTTTTTTTTTTCTTTTTTTGTCTTTTTGAGACAGGGTCTCGCTATGCAGTTGAGGCTGGCCTTGAGCTCACTTTTGTAGCTCAGGCTGGTCTCGAACTCAAACTCGCACCAATCCTCCTGCCTCAGCCTCCCGAGTGCTGGGATTACAGGCGTGAGCCACCACGCCTGGCTCAAAATGGTATTGTTAAAGGATCACTCCTCCTACCACTTCATTCACTGGGTGCAACATAGCAAATAGATTTCAGGAAGCTGAGTCTGGAAAAAAAGGAGTTGAAGGCACCAACCCCTGCTCATAGAGCAGAGAGGAGATACTTTAAATTTTACCCTAGAGGAGGAAAATGATAAAATTTCTCTTATCTTAAATTATGATGAATTTCTTCATTTGAAAGCTTTTCAGTGAGAAACTTTCTTTTTCAGTATTTCCACATGTAACACCAAAAGGAATCAATGGCATAGATTTTAAAGGAGAAGCAATAACTTTCAAGGCAACTACTGCTGGAATCCTTGCTACACTTTCTCATTGTATTGAATTAATGGTAAAGCGTGAGGACAGCTGGCAAAAGAGACTGGATAAGGTAAGACTAACTGGTTTTTCCCTTTAAAAATAGCTCAGTAGAATAGGTGCTTGCCTGTAGTTAAGTTTTATTTTTTATTTTTTTTATTTTTTTTGTTTTTGTTTTTTTGAGACAGGGTCTCGCTATGCAGTTCAGGCTGGCCTTGAGCTCACTTTTGTAGCCCAAGCTGGTCTTGAACTCGCACCAATCCTCCTGCCTCAGCCTCCCGAGTGCTGGGATTACAGGCGTGAGCCACCATGCCCGGCAAGTTTTATATTTAATGTAACATGAAAACTTTTAATCTAACATTTAAACATTTAAGTTATAGAAAAGAGTTCATTAAATTGATAGAAGTACTAGATGAAACTAATTCTTTGACACTTTGGAAATAGTGAATCCATTTTCTTAAGTTATTTAGTTACTATACAGTATGCTTCTGTGAATAATTTTAGCAATATTTTATGATGCTATTAGTGCTTTAGAATAGAAATGATGAACTATTTAACATTGGTCATCTTTAGTGTGTGATACATAGAACTATATTTAAGTTGTATGAGCACATTTTAACAGTTGATGCTAAACATGTACTTATTGCACTCATAGCTATGTGTTTTTCCCATACTCAATGTGATATCATTGAACATGTATTTTACTTTGTTCCTGTTTTCCCGCCTATGTTTAATCAGCAGCACTGGTAATAATGTTAACAGTGTGGAGTGTGGCTAACTGCTGTTGCACAAAATATTACTCACTAGGTATTCTTAGTAGGAAAACTTCTGTTTGTAGTTCCACGTTAGTAAAATGTCAGAAGTGAAAACATACCTTAGAAACCTCTAGTTTTGTTCCAGTGCCATCATTTCCTAGGGAAAGAAACTGAACCCAGAAACTTGCCCAAATGTTAAGTATCAGAGTTAAGGGAATTTTTGTCTACTCTGTATGGCAGCTCTGTTGTATACCAGGCTAGACATCAGTCAGAACCTTATTTATGGCCTGGCAGGATGGCTCAGTGGTCTAAAGCGCCTGCTTAGGAAAGCTTGGGCAGCTTCAGGGACCGCGGTTCGATCCCCGGCACCACATGCTGCGCCAGCCCTGCTCTCGGAGCGGGCTGAGCCAGCCATAAAAATGAGTGAATAAACAAATAAAGGTTCTGAAACAAGAAATAAAATAAAAATTTAAAGAAAAGAACCTTATTCATGAGAAAGTTTTATTGCTTGCCATGTTTGGAGATCATTCAATTTGAACAAGGCCCTAAAGGAAAATAGTGTCATCTGATAGACTGGCCAAGGGGTTTGAATAGCACTGTATATTTAAGAAGGTTGTTACATTTTAGAAGAATTGCTCAGAATTCTCAAGTACATGGAGAGTAAATCTTATGGAATAGGATATGAACCCCTTTTGTAGACATGGAGTGGCCACTTACTAGGATGCATAGGACTGAGCCCTTTATATGCTGTGGGTTTTCTTTTTTAGTATGTTTTTATTTTTTAAAGAGAATACAAAATAGTAATAGTAAGACTGGTCGTAGAAATGGTAAGAATTTCACTAAACAAAATAACATGGATTTGACATATATACTGTGTTTTATCCTCCACAGTTGACCTATCTAGTTTAACTTGTAAGCTAGGTTATTAAGAGATTAACAATAGCCGATATTAAAATTGAGCACTTATAACACTATGCTGTCTTCTCTCAGAATCATACTCTGCTGTTATCACCCCTCCTGTTGACCATCAACAATGTTACAGGGAAACTGCAGATATAGGAGACTACTGTGTAAACATTTCATCACCATTCTGGAACCAAATAAATATATTTTTAAATATTTCAGCTTTGTACTCAGTGTGGCTCACATTTAATTTTTTTTTTTTTTTTTTTTTTTTTTTTTTTTTTTTTTTTTTTTTTTTTTTTTTTTTTTTTTTTTTTTTTTTTTTTTTTTTTTTTTTTTTTTTTTTAATTTTTATGGCTGGCTCAGCCTGCCCTGAGGTCAGGGCTGGCGCAGCATGTGGTGCCGAGGATCGAACCGTGGTCCCTGAAGTTGCTCAAGCTTTCTTGAGCAGGCGCTTTAGACCACTGAGCCATCCTGCCAGGCCCCATCACATTTAATTATTAAAAGCATCCCTGTGCACACAAATAGTATATTGAAACACAGAAGAATTTCTTAACATACATTAGAGAACTGGTTCAAGAGTCAATGGCACAGTTAGGTTGCTTTCATTTTTTGGCTATTTTTTTTAGTAAAGCTACTCTGAACATTCTCACATGTATCTGTTGGTGAACATACACACTTACTTCTCTTAGGAATATACCTTATGGTGGAATTACGGAATTGTAGTGTATATACTTAGCTGTAGTGGATAATGATAGTTTTCTACAATGATTCTGTTACTCTATGTTTCCACAACCATCAGATTAAAATTCCAGTTATTCTTTTGTTTTTGACTTTTGTTTGTTTTTTTTAAGACTGGGTCTCAGTGTATAATTTATATTGGCCTTAAATTCACTAGCCCAGGTGGGAAGTTTATCAGCCTCCTCAGTGGTGGGATTCTAGGTGTTTGCCACCATGCTAGACACTCTTCATACTTAATAGCAGTTAGTATGGGGGGGGGTTGATTTTAGCTTTCTTGGGGTTTTTTGTTGTTGTTGTTATTGTTGCTTTGGCTGTAGTTTTGCTTTTGTGGGAGATTTTGGATTTTGTTTTTTGAGACAGATTGTGTAGTTCAAGGTAGCCTTGAGCTCACTGTGTAGCCTAGGAAGTCCTTAAACTCAGTAATCCTCCTCTGTAGCCTTTTTAGTACTAGGGTTATAGACATGTTTTTTGCAGCTAGCATTTTTGTCCTGGTGAGCCTGTGAGTGTACAAAAATCATTAATTAAACATTTGGGCCTAATCAATCAATAAATTATTAACCTGTACTAGCTTTAATCCAGATGCAGTATTTAGAAATAGCTAGCTTTAGGAGCCAGCCAGATAGCTCAGTGGATTAAAGTGCCTACTTAGGCAGAAGCAGGGGCTGGGGGTTCAATCCTTGGCCTAACATGGCAACCCTATCCCCGGGGTGTGCTGAGACAGTGATTGAGACTGGGTGTGGTGGCACTGCACCTGCAGTCCCAATACTTAAGAGCCTGAAAAACAGGAAGGATCACTACAAGACTGATCTGTGTAATGAGACCCTGTAAACCCTGTACGAAATACATTAAAGAAAAAGAAAGAAGTAGCTAGCTTTATGTGAGTTCAGGTGAACTTTAATTTAGCTATTTGGTCCTTGAAATGAGGGATGAAAGTCATTATGTTTTTTATGTACTTGCTGGATTTCAATATTGAGGACTGGGGAGATAGCTCTGCAGCATAAGAGCCTGCATGGAAAATAAACCGTTTCTGAGTTAGATCCCTAGTATAGGAGTGGGGGAATCACACTTGGATTTTTCAGTAATGTATCAGATTTAAGCCAGTGCACCTGTATCACCAAATTTGAGGTTGGGCATGCTTCTGTTATTTAAAATGTTGGCCTTCCAGTGCTATAGGCCCTGTCTATAAAAGGAAAGGGTCAGGATAGTTAAATCTCCAATCTTTCCAACCCCAGGATAGTCCTGTTTGGCAATGAGAATGTTTGTCTTTGTGGAATTTCTTTTTAGCATTCATTGATTCCACCTGTTAACTGACTTGCCTTACTCTTTTCACCTAGTAAGGCTTTTGTTTTCTTCATGCCAACTCTTACTTGGGAAAGAATACAGGGTAGGGCCGGTGAGAGAGCTCAGCAAACTAAGCACCTGCTTAGGCAAGCACAGGGATCAGGGTTGAGTTCAATTCCCACCATGTGGTGCTATGCTGGCCCTGCCCTTAGGCACACTGAGAACAGGTATAGTGGTGCATGCCTGTAATACCAGTACTGGGGATGCTAAAAATAGGACAAAGGCTATGAGTCTGAGCTTCATAATGACACCCTGTGCCCCCCCCCAAAAAAAAATATAAGACAGTACCCAGCTACTGATTTCTCTTTTTTAAAAATATACCTTAGACACTTGGATAGTTTCCTAACCATTTAAATATGTAACATAGCTTTAAGATGATCTTTTTTGTTGTTGTCGTTTTTGTTCTTTGAGTTGCTTGTTTGTTGGTGCCAGGGATCAAACTTGGGACATTGCACTTTCCAGGCAAGCACTTATTCAACTGAGCTATCTCCCCAGCTATAAGGTGATCTTAATGGTCATTCAAATGGTAACAATATAGTATATAGCCAGAAGAAACTATTTATTGGGCAGAATATTCTTTTTTAATTTTATTTTACATTAAAGTGTAAAAATGAAAACAAAACCAAAAAATAAATAGCAAGGACAAAGACAGGAACATTAATGTAAAACAATATATATGGTATATATTATCAGAATAA
>PVJA010051667.1:0-12736 GCA_004027025.1 Myocastor coypus
TGGAATTCTGCTTTCACAATCCCCTCCTTGACATTCAAACCCATGAGCTACTTTTATTTTCCTTATTTCCAATGCACACTTTCCTGATTTCCCCCTTTTGCTTACAGATTGCACAGAAACGTCACTTTCAGTGTTAGCAAAGAATGTGAAGCTGAAGTTCTGAGAGTCTTTGAAAAGGGCTACAGTTACACAGGCACATACTTTAATTTTAAATTGTTAGTTCAGGTTGTTTTGAATTGTTTGAAAATACTTAATTTTTATTTATGGTGTTTTCCTAGGGTTTTTGTCTGCTTTGTATCTCTTCAGGAGAAAATTTCCTCAACTAACGTGTTGAATTTTTATTTTCTTTCAGCACTTTAGAGTGAATCTGTTAATCTTGTCTTCTAACATTTTTGTTAACGGTTTTTGTTTTGTTTTGTCTTGGCATTTCACAGGAGTCCTTGCAGGATGCTCTGATCTCTTGTCTATCAAAGTCCCAGATATTTTACTGAACTCATTCATTCATTCATTCATTCATTCATTCATTCATTCAGTGGTAGAAAGTGGAATGTGAATCTTTCTGGATTTTTAGTGTCCTACTTTTGTAGGACTCTCACATCTTCTCCTTTACCCCACAGCCTAATGGAATAGGTACTTTCTTTCTCATAAGAAGTTAGGCTTGAAACACTGCTTTTTCTAACTGTGGTAATTATTACATTCCATCTTTGCTTCACACTGTGAACTTCATAGATACTATTTCAGTGTTTTCAGAGCAAATAATGACTTAGTTTTATTAGCAGAGATTTTTAGAAATCATTATTTATGTCCGGCTCTTCCCAGCTGTATTCCTAAGTTTATGCTTGCTTTCCAAAGATATCTTGTGATTCTGTTAGGATAAATCAGGAGCCTGCCAGGCCCCACAGTGAATCATGATGGTTCCTTCTTTATAGTTATTTAACTGTGCTCTCTATTCAAATTATACTGTGGACTTTTGTTTTATTTAGTTTCACTTTTCTTTGTTCTTTAAACTGTACAGCACTAGGAGGAAATATTGGAAGGAAAGAATCTAGGAAAAAGTTGTCACTGTCTTTTGTTTTCACTTTTTAACTGTCAATTTCTTATAATCAAAATGTAATTTTATACAAGATTCAGTTTTCTTTTTTCTTAATGGACTATGATATTCTATGTGTTTTCATTGGTTTTCTTTTTTTGTCTTTTTTATTAGTGCATTTTCCAGTTCATAATGTTTATATTCCTTCTGTGCAGCTGGTACATGTATATAACATACCTTTTCTTTTTCATATCCAGCCTCTCTCTTTTCTCACCCTCACTCATTTCTTGATCTCTGTCCTATGTAAGAAAATTGATCTTCTTACTTTCTGTGATCTTGTATTTCACTATATATAATCTGGGATTCTCACATAAAGAAAATAAGACAATATAAAGTTTTGTGTCTGATTAATTTTACTTATCACTTTCAACCATTTTTTAGGTGACGGGGGTTTTGGTTGTTTCCACAATTTGGCTATTACAAATTGTGCTGCTATCAATATAGGAGCACAAACATTACTATCATATGATGTTTTCAGTCCTTCTGGGAAATGTCCCAGTAGGAGGATAGCTGAATTAAAAGGGATTTTGAGTCCTAGTTTTTTAAGTAGTCTCCACCCTGATTTCCATAAAGGTTGCACCAGTTTGCATTCTCAGCAGGAGTGGCGAAGTGTTCCTTTTTCCCTACAACATCTCCAACATTTGTTGGTTGATTTCTTTATGATAGCCATTCTTTCTGGGGTGAGAAAGTTGTTTTAATTTATCTAAGTGTTGTTTTAGTTTGCACTTCATGGATGGCTAGCGATGTGAAACATTTCTTCATGTCTTCTTAAGCTTCTCCTATTTCTTCCTCTGAGAAGTGTGTGTTCATCTCAGATGCCGATTTCTGGATTGGGTCTTTGAATTTTGGTACCGTAATTTTTTTTAGTTCTTTATAAATTCTAGATAGATCTTTGTCTGAACACTTATTAGTTAAAATGTTTTAAAATTTGTGAATTCTTTTCACTCTGTTAGTAATTTCTTTTGACGTGCAAAAACTCTCAGCAAGAAGAGGTCCCAGATGTTGTTTCTTTCAAGAGTTACATGTGAATTTTGATTTTGTGCACAAACTGTTTGCCTACCTCGATGTCTTCAAGATTTTCTCCTACTTTCTCTTCCAGATTTAGTGTTTCTGTTTAAATCAGTGGTTCTTAACCTGTGGATCTCGACCCCATCTGGGGTCGAATGACCAAAACACAAGGGTCGCCTAAAACCACCAGAAAATAAATATTTTATTTTATTATTTTATTCTGAATCATAACTGTAGCAAAATTACAGATTTGAAGTAGCCACTAAAATTATTTTTTGGTTTGGCTTCACCGCAACATGAGGAACTGTATTGCAGGGTCACAGCATTAGAAAGGTTGAGAACCACTGGTTTAAATGTTTAGATCTTTTTTTTTTTTTTTCCTGCCTCAGGTTTACTTGTACAAAGAGCACAGGAGGACACCAGTCCCCGACAGATGGCACCCCAGGGGTCACACCAGTAACCTCTGCCCACAATCAGTGTAGGTGATTTGGCTCTCTGTTTTTACATCGGCAGATAAAGAGGCTTTTACTGTGAAGCCTTCACAGGGGCCTGGGCACCTTTGGGAGCCTGGGCTGGAGCAGGAGCTGGAGCAGAAGCTGGAGCCTGGTGCTTTTAAATGCAGCCTTGGCCTTTGGCCGGGAAGACCTGCGACCCTTGGCAATGAGGGCTCGGATATGCATATTTTTGTCTTCATAGTAGTTATTCAGAGGACAACATGTAGACCTGATATCTGAACTAAGACAAAGTACTGTATATCTATCCTAACTCATATATATATATATATATACATATATATATATATATATATATATATATAACATTTTAAAGTTTTTAATAGTAGGATAAAATATCATACCATCTCTTATAAGTAGATTGTAAGTCAGCGATACAGTATGAATCATAAAACAAAAAATATAATTAAACAAAATTCAGAAAATTAATTAAATATTAATTAATATAATTAAATTAAATATTTTAAAACAATATTAGAGAATTCAAATAAAATCATGAGTTGAACTTAGAGGCTAGAATGTTGTGTATCATATGTATGAATCTGTAATCAATTCAGAGTTCTCACACAGCATTTGAATAGGTTAATATATGCAAAAATATCAGCTAAGAAAAAGTTTACATGGCAGTAAAGAATTACTAAGAATAAAACATAACATAAACGGAACGGAAAATATATGACCAGAATTTCTAATAGTTTTGGGATAGTACATTGCACAAAGTTCTACTATGTTATGTACGCAGTGTCCATGATGCTTACTCGTGGCGAGGTGTCATTTGTGGGACTGAACTGCTATTTCTTTGATATCCATCCTGTAGAACCAGACAGAATGTTTATGCACAGGGTACAGAAGTCAATTTGTAGAATATGATGATGGACATATTCTGCTGCTGTACACAAACGAATAAAGATTGCTTTTTCTCCTGAGTTTAATTGTTTGCTCTATTTGCTGGGTTCTTTCCAGTCTACTTCATGGAGTTGTGGTTATTTTAATCCCTCTCTGGAATATCTTTTAATAAACTATGGAGGGTTGGCTTTGTCTTCATGAAATTCTTTAATTGTTCTTTATCATGGAAGTATTTCACTTCTCCATTGAACTTGAAAAAGAATTTTACAGGGTATAGCAGTCTGAGCTGGAATTTGTATTCTTGCAAGATTTGAAGTACTTTGCTCCATGCTCTTCTTGACTTGATGACTTATAAAGAGAAATCTGCCATTATCCTAATGCGTTTTCCTTTAAATGTGACCTATTTCTTTTCTTTAGTGTATTATTCTTCTGCTGGATTTCTGGGATCTTGACTGTTATATGTCTGTGTGTGTGTGTTTTAGTTGAGTTGACGTTTGTTTTGAGATCTATAAGCTTCAGTTACCTGAATACCAGATTGTTTTCTCATATTTGGGAAGGTTTCTGCTATTACTTCTTCCCATATTCTTTTTATATCATTTGTACTGATTCCTTCTTTCTCACTGGTGCCTATTATTCTCACATTGCTCATCTTCACATCATCTTGTATATGTTGTATTATTTTTTTTCTGCATCCTAGTTATTTTTAAGAGATTATTTCTTATCTTTTCACTAGCTGGGACTGTACTCAAGATCTGAAATTCTATTGTTACTTTCATTCATATGGTGTTGCCAGCTTATGATTGAGATTGTATTGTGCTATATATCTCTTTGAAACTGCTTCACGTGATCTATTTCTTTCTTATATTTCTTGTTCAAGGATACCATCATTTTTCTATTCTCTTCTTATTTTTTACCAATATCTTCTTTGAAAGCATTTATTCTTTCATTATAGTTAGCCTTACTTTTTCTGCTTCAGAAATTATTTCTTCTTTTATGTCTTGTTCAGCCTGCCCTGGGAATGGGGCTGGTGCAGTATGTGGTGCTGGGGATTGAACCATGGTACCTAAAATTGCCTAAGCTTTCCTAAGCACGTGCATTAGACAGCTGAACCATCTCACCAGCCCCAAGAAATTATTTCTGATCTAATTTCCTTTCTACTTTTCTGTAGTTGCTCCTTCACACAAATGCTATTAATTCAGAGATTTCCTTATTTACTTTAGAGATTATTTCTGATCTGAGTTCCTCTATACTATTCTGCAGTTGTTTTTTTTCTTACCTCAGACACTATTAATTTGGAGATTTCTTTTTTTTTTTTTTCAGAGGTTATGTCTGATCTGATTTCCTTCATATGTTTCTGCATTTGTTCCTTTATTTCACATGCTACTAATTCAGTGATTTTAGTTGTATGATTTCCATTTTCTTCTATGCTAGTGTCTCCTGCATTTGTGTGGGCTCAGGGCCAGAGACTGCATCTTGTTCCTTCTCTTTGTAATTTTGTATAGCACTGTCCTCTGACCTTTGGTGTAGAGCATTGCTGCAGCTAGCACCTGCTAGATTTTGGGTCCAGATCTGCCAAGTTTGATCTTGTCCAGATGTGCCTGGCTGAGTCTGGCCACTGTGCTCAGCTTCTTCCTGCTGCAGCCTGTTGAAGTGAACTTGCTGTGCTCCTCTGGCAAGATGTTCAGCTCCTGGATTAGCTGGGAAAATCTGAACCTGTCTCTCTGCAGGGAATTTTGCTTCCAGGCTCCATAGGAGGTGCCCAGTCTGGAGTCTGGATGAAGAAGTTCTGGTTGATTCACACAGTTTACTACTCACAGTCTGCTCCTAGGTTCTGGGCAGGGAACAACTTCTGGGCAGAGAAGTAGTTCCATGCATGGTGCGCAAACCAAAACTGAACCACACAGCTCAGACTCACAATAATCCCTCTGCCTCAACCTCCCAATCACTGAGATTGCAGGTGTGAGTCAACATGCCTGGTTTCAGTAGCTGGCTCAGCATGGGCCTAGCATAACACGTGGTACCGGGGATGGAACCCAGGTTGTTGCACCTTCCATGAAGGTAGTTAGACCACTGAGCCCCTCTTTTGATCATTCTTCATTTGAAGTTCATATTGCCTGCCAGCAGCATAGATACTCTTGCGTTTTTTCTGGGTTCTTATTGCATGGAACTTGTTTTCTGTCCTTGGACTTTCGGTCTATGAATTTCTTATTTGAATTACATGTTTTTCTGGCATACAGCATATTTTTTAACATTGTTTCTTGATCCATTTTGCTACTCTGTTTTGGATTGTAAATTGAAACTATTTATATTGATAACTGCTATGTTTTGGTCCTTCTTTGTCATGTTATTTTCCACCTGTTGGTTCTCTCATTTTTCCTTCTGTTTAATTGATTGCCCTGACTTATAATTACTTTCTGTTATTTTTCTTGGAATTATGTGCATTTTTATCTCTGTATAGAATATCTTTCAGTACCCTTTGTAGAAGTGGTTTGATGGTTGTAAATTTTAGTTGTTCTTCATCATCAAAGTATCTTATTTCTCTGTCATTTTTTTTTGAGACAGGGTCTCGCTATGCAATTGAGGCTGGCCTTGAGCTCTCTTTTGTAGCCCAGGCTGGTCTTGAACTCGCACCAATCCTCCTGCCTCAGCCTCCCGAGTGCTGGGATTACAGGCGTGAGCCACCACGCCCGGCTTCTCTATCATTTTAAAATAGTTTTTAAGGTGCGCAAACTTGCATTAAAAGTTGTTTTCTTTCAAAACTTGAAGTACTTCACTCCTATCTCTTCTTGACTTGATGGTTTGAGTTGAGAAGTTTGTTGTGTGTTTGATGGGCTTTCCTTTGGGCCTATTTCTTTTCTCTAATAGCTTTAATATTTTTTTCTTATACTAGATTTCTGAGATCTTGATTATTATATGTCTGTGTGTATCTTTATTTTGGTTATGGCTCATTGGAGTTGCTGGTGTTCCCTTTGATTTCTTGGCCTTACCACACAATTTGCCTCAGTCATGGAAGCCATGAGGGGAATGGTGTTTCAGTGGGAATGCCAGCGAAGTTCTCCTGGATCATAGCTAGGATGATGGGAGGGGTTACCCTCCTGGTGTTTCCAATTTATAATTGGTTCTGTTTTACAAGTCTAGATTATGCTCACACAGCTTAGGGTACAATGTTAATAGTTGCCACAGTTTTCTGGGATCTAAACTGCACTTGATGCTATTGTTATTCTTAATTATACTAATTTAGCTAGGATTTCATATCTGTTATAATCAGATGTTTTCCCTTCTGTGGCAATACTACAACACTCTCAGTTAATAACTTTAGACAGCTTCACTCCAAGATACTATTTTTGTGCACATTAATTCCTTTTGAAACAGTGTCTGACTTCATTTTCTTTCTGTTGTTCTTCCCTCAATCATCTGAGATGTAGAAATGCCTTTTACTGACCATGCTTTCTGACTGTTCATGTTGTTAGTGCCTACAGCCAATTATTTGCTTCCATGGTGTTAACCTCTCATTATTTCTATTTTCTCTTCTTCTGGAATTAAAACTTAAACAAGTATATACCTAGGTCCTGTACTTGAAAAAATTTATTATTTCTGATTTCCAGATCTTCGTTTCTAATCACATCCATTATTTATAGTTTCTGGAATTATTCTAGGGCAAGAAGAGGAAAACATAGATAAAGTTGTAATCAATATTTGAAATCTAGACAAGTAGAAGTAATTAAATAATCAGATAGGGCCATGTCAAAGAAAGACAAAAACTGACCTGAAAGAACTCCTAATGTCCAAATCTGAAAAGCAAAGTGCTAAGTCATTGTTAGACTATAACCTAATATATAAACAATAATGAGTCTACATCAATTAAATAAATATAGAGAAAGACGCAATTTCTTTATAAGTATATTTCAAATGATATGCAGGCACATTTACTTCTAGAAATTTACTTCAATCCCTCATGCCTAGTCTCACCAAGTGTGGTGAATTTTGTGGATCATTTCTAATAATGAGCAACGGAAAGGAAAAAAAGCAAAACCTTTACAGTGAAGAAAATCTTCAAACACCACTGTAACCAAGTCCTCAAGACAGCGATAACCTCCAGTGATAGCATGTGAATATAATGTACCCCAGGTATAGTTCCATAAAATGTGTTGCATCTATGTAGCATTTTTTTCCAAAAATATATAATCTCAGTTCTAATTCATGAAATACATCAAACAAATTCAAATTGAGAAAGTCGGTAAAATAACTTAGCATTCTTCAAAATTATCAAGGTTAGCAAGTGCAAAGAAAGGCTGTAGAAACAGGTGGAAGTTGCTACCTCAGATTGGATCATGAGAGAAAGATAAACAATAGGAAAAAGCACAGTAAAATCCAAAGAAAGTGAAAAATCCTGTTAAAATAAATATAGTAGTTGAGACAGCGATTGAGACTGGCATGGTGGCATGCACTTTTAATCCCATCTGTTGAAGGGTTGAAAACAGGAAAAATCACTATGAGTCTGATCTACATAGTGGGACCCTGCAGGCCCTATTGTAAAAAGAAAAAAAGAAAAGAAAAGAGAATAGCAATGGTGAGTTCATAGTTTTCACAAATATAAATGGTGATATGACATGATAATATTAGTGAAAACAATGATGATGGCTATATAACAATTCACTCTACTGTCTCTGCAGTTACTCTGTAATCTTGAATTACCCCAAAATGATAACCTTATTTTTAAATGTTATCTCACCTTACTTTTCTTGGCAGCTATTATATTCTTTTGCCATCTGAAAAAATCAGTCTCATGATACTAGGTTTCAAAATAAACTCTTTTTCTGAAGGATTTTATTGATAGCTAAGTAGTAAATAGAAGTATAAATTGCAAATGCTAGAAATGTTATTGAATTATGCAGAAACCATAAAATCTCAGTGAAAGGAATTGTCTCAAGTGTTGATCTTTAAAATCCAGAAAGGCTCTATCTAATACTGTGTTATAGAAAAAAGCAGTATTGATAAAAGGAGCCATTGGTTTTATGTAATAACCTTAGGACTATTGCAAAAAATACAAAGTTCATTAATTTTTTAGTATTCTCCATCTTTTAAATGGAAAAATTTATATTAATATTGAAATGCATTAATAACTCTTCAAACCACTTTTACTTATGTTTCTAAAAAAACTTTGGATAGAACAGTAATAGACAAAGAAGTATTATCCAAAGTTAAAAAGAAAAGCTGTGAAATCACGGTAAAACTTTTGTGCCAACAAGTTATATAGCTAATAGTAGCTGGAAAAAATACTGTACAGACCTTCTCAAGCTGGCATCTCAGAAATCCTTTGTGTATGACTAGCTGCTGTGATAAAGGACAATTACATTTGCAGCAAAAGGTCTTGGAGAGGAGAGGTACTGACCCAGTGAAAATGAAAAAATCCCAACACACTCCTTGAAAGTCCTTTGTGGTCATACTGAAATGATTACATAAAAGGCCAGGTACTTTAACCATGTAACCCTTGAATTCATTTGTTGAGTAAGTTCATAATGGATATGAATTTAGTAAAAGGACAGCAAACAATACAGAAGTAAAGCCAAACTATAAAAGCATTATACTGATGCAAATTTTAAGATCCATATAGTTAATTGCATAAATGCTAAAAAGTTTCTTTGGGAATAATGGAATTTTTTCGACAGTCATTTGAACTATTTTATTTTTTATTTTTTGTTGCTGGCTCAGCTTGCCCTGGTGATGGGGCTGGCCTGACTTGTGGTGCCAGGGCTCCATCAAACTGAGCTTGGTCCCTGTACTTCCTAAGCTTGTCTAAGCAGGCGCTTTAGATCACCTTGCTGGCCCTTGAATTTTTAATTTATCGTTTATTTTAATCATTGTGACACACAAATACTGTTTCCATATAAAAGTAAAACAAACTCCAACTGGACTCTATCCCGCTTCTCAAACGTACATTTTTATTAGCCACAATACATGTCTGTGATATATGTTTTTTACATTCCTTGTGGGGAGGTTGTACAATTACATGGCATACTTTAATTCTTACTTTTCCTCTTTTCAGCCCCTCCCTTCATCTGTTGATTCACTTTCCATTTTAGAAAGATCTGTCTTCCGACTTCCTTCTATGTTTCTTATTTGGCCTGTTCCTCACTTCTGCTCTTATTGAATCATCTGTCTTATCTCCTACCGAAGTCTTTATCATAGAGTCTATTGATGGAATAGAATCTAATCTAATTTCCTTCACTGTTATAAAGAAGATATTCTCAATCATTTATTTGGCTGATAGTCCCTGTTTTTCAATCCTTTATCTCTCTTTTTCCTAGTTCTCCCTCTGTCTCTCTGTCTCTGTCTCACTGTCTCTCTGTCTCTCCGAATCTCTGTCTCTCTGTCTCTGTCTCTGTCTCTGTCTGTCTGCCTCTCTCTCTCTCTCTCTCTCTCTCTCTCTCTCTCTCTCTTTGGAGAAAGAAAGAGTTTCTTACATAAGGGAAACCATGCAATATTTCGTCTGTTTGTCTGAATTATTTCACTTAATGTTATGGTTTCAGATTACAACCACTTACCCTTGAGTGACTACAATTCATCATTTTTATGGAAGAATAGTATTCCATCACATGCAAGTATATTTTTTTTATCTATCTGTTGATGTGCGTGTAAGACATTTCCAAGATGTAGCTATTATACATAGTGTTGCTATAAACATGAGTATGAATGCATTAATGTAAGATCACTTTATTTTATTTTATTTCTAACTTTCTTTCATTTCATGTTATTTTATATTTTTGTGGCACCGGGGATTGAACTCAGGACACTGTGCTTATCAGGCAGGCACTAATTCTCCCCTGCCCCAATAAGATGACTTTAAATCTATTGAAAGAATAGTATATCAGTTACCTTTTGGTCATTGTTAGGACAAAATACCCAACACCCAGTGTTAAGGAAGGAAAGGTTTATTTAGCTCACAGTTTGTGGAGGTTTCAGTCCACACTCAGCTGGTTCTAAACTAAAGAGCATGGCTGAGGGCAGCAGTTAATGGTGGCAGAAAAATAGCAAAGAGAAAAGAAAGGAGCAACAGTAGCTGCATCTCTTACTTCCTTATATTATAAGCAGGATACCCTGGAGTGGGGCATAGAACTCACACAATGTTTCTGGCCTTCTTTTGCACAGTGTGAGAATGTTTACAAATTTAGAACCCTGGCTCCATGCTGAATCACTTCGTTAAACTTCTAAGCTTCTGAAACTGACATATTGCATCAACCAGTACAATCAACCACTTGTCACCTTGACAACCAGACATATTTCTTTAAACCAGTTTCTAGATACAAATGCGTGCTTATTCTTAACATTTCACAACTTGGACATTATAACCCAGTTTTAACAATCCTTAAAACCCAGTACTAAGTTTATCAACATTATATTACATTAAAACCATAACATTTTCACCTAGCTGCCCCCCGCAAAAAAAAGGCTCATGCCCATCCTGTTAGGCAGCAGGCATTTAGTCTATCTGCAAGAGTTGCCAAAGTCCTCATGCTTTCAGCACTGCTGAAAATTCAAGTCACCAGGTAAACACTTTCAATTTTTAATGACACAAGCAAAACATTACCATTCCAAAAGGTACGAACAGCAAGATACAAAGCACAGACACCAAAGCACGTCCCAAATCTCATAGGACAAACATTAAGTCCTGTAGTTCCACATTCAACATCTAAAGCAATCTGTGGCAAATCGTGAGCTCCCTGTGGCTCCACCTCTATGGCAGTAGCTCCCATGGCTTTTCTCTGGGGCTGGCTTTGCTCCATCCTTGCACTTTCCTGAGACAACACACATTCCTGGTTTTATGAAACTTCTGGGGTTTCCATGGAGTAGGCTTCTCACTCACAGCTTTACACACTGCCCTTCCAGAGGCACACTGCCTGGCCTTCTAGGCCTTCTGAACTCTAGATGGAAGCCTTCTTAATCTCAGAACTCCTGCATCTTTGTATTCACCTAAAACCAATGCCATATGGATGATGTCAAGGTATACT
The DNA here is from genome assembly GCA_004027025.1 of Myocastor coypus. Classification (NCBI taxonomy): domain Eukaryota; kingdom Metazoa; phylum Chordata; class Mammalia; order Rodentia; family Myocastoridae; genus Myocastor; species Myocastor coypus. Next base: position 11,466 of record PVJA010051667.1, read on the forward strand.
GCCAGCTGGAACAGTACCAGGTTTTCTTTTTTTTTTTAGTACCAGGTTTTCTTTTCTCTTGGCTATAGGGTTCAAGTGCCTGGATATCTGAGCACTCTAGCACTGACTCTGAGAAAGAAATTTTCTGTGCCACTGCCTTTTAGGAACCTGGTGTGGTTACTGCCCCTATTCTGGAACATGCTGCTATCTAACTTTATTTCAAATACACAATCCCTCATTCTTACAGTTCTAAGGCTGAAATAGGTAGAGACTTGCTGCCTCCTATGATGCCCCCAAGACGTCTTTCTAATTTCCTGCTTCTCCTACACAGCGGAGATCACAACTCTATCTTAGACTTCCTGATGCCTCCTTTCTGGCCAAATTCACATCTCAAATCACGCTGCTTCGCTCTTCACTCGATTCTTAGCATAAATCTGACTAAAAGCCCCCAACAATAGCCGTACCATGGCCTCAATATTTGACTGTCTTATAATTTCTTTTGCCAGACTAACCAGTCCACCATGCTGAGTCATAGTCTCAGGTAAAGTCTTGACATAAGCAAACTGCAAACAAACTTTCTTCAAAGCTATAACACACATTATCTGGAGTCTAGCAGCCAACGCTGTCCTTGCCGACCTGTTCTTTACAGGAAGGATTTCTATCAGCATTCTGTTCTTTTGAGCTCTAATCAGAATCTCTCAAACACAACAGCCAGTGTGTTCCAGTGCTTCACTTTTGGGCAACATCTCTCAAATTTTCATCCCCCTTCCCATAAACCATTCTCAAAAGCTTGTAATCCACAAGATCAGGCCCATTGCCACAACAACAACCATACTTCTCTGGCAGAAAATTCTGTCTCAGTTACCTTTCACTCATTGTTGGGACAAAATACTGAACATCCAGAATTAAGGAATCAAAGGTTTATTTATCTCACACTATCATTTTGCACTATCTTTTCAACATCCCCTCATTTCACATCTCAATTATTTATTTTGTATGTTCAGTTTCTTTCCCTTTTATGATAACTCTAGTACTTTTCAGATTTCATTTACTCCTTAGGTTCTCACACTAGGGAAACAATGTGATATTTACGTGTGTGGGTCTTACTTATTTCATTTGTGAGTATAGGCTCTACTTGCATCCATTTACCAATAAAAATCTCAAGTTGATCTTTCTTTATAGTTGTGTAATATTCCATCATATTAAAATGCCATCTCTTGGCTAAGGAACTAGTTCAGTGGGCATCAGGACCTGCCTGGCAAACACCAAGTTCCATCCCAGGTACCAAAAAA
>PVJA010051668.1:0-12737 GCA_004027025.1 Myocastor coypus
AAGGAGGGAGGGAGGAGGAAGGAGGGAGGAAGGAGGAAGGAGGGAGGGAAGGAGGGGGAAGGAGGGAGGCAGAGAGGGTCGGAGCACAGACAAAGAGAAGGAGAGAGAGAGACAGAGGGAGACAGGGACAGAAGGAGAGACAGAGAAAGACTTGGAGAAAGAGAGATTATAGAGACTGAGATAGAAATGGACAGGGACAGAGAGAGACACAGAGGAAGAAAGAGAGACAAAGAGGGAGGGAGGGAGAGAGACAGAGACAGAGACAGACAGACAGACAGACAGACAGACAGACAGACAGAGTAGAGCAGCCACACTTTCGGAAGTATTTATCACCAAGCTTTCTCCATCGGGGTAGGCCAACAATTCCCCAAATTGTCCGGTTCTGGTTCCTTTCATTCAGCAGTTCTTCTGCCAGTCTCCCTCTCTCCGCTCACTTTTTTTTTTTTTCCGTATGCAGCAAGGTAAAGTCAGGTATCCGGGATTTGATTACATAAACTGAGTGCTTGGTACTTGATTAAGTGACAGTAACCCAGTAACCGGAGTTGGAGGAAGCAATCTTTTGATTTCTTTCTCCTACAACTATGACTAAAGAATTTATTTAAATATTTCAACTGGAAAGCAAAATGTATGACTATTTTTATTTCATGCAATGTTTTACACCTGTTTTAGACCTATCCATTGTTCTGCAGTTCTACAGTTGCCTTATTAATGATAAATATTTTTATGTGTCTCTCTCGGCATTTAATTACCACTCCTGAAATCCCTTCAAGAGCAACTGGTGCCTTATGGATAGGCTTTCCTGAGTTTGTCTCTTGTATTGTGTTCTCTGACTTCAAAGCTTTGGCCTAAGTATAGGCCTCTATGATCCGCAAATACACTTGAGCTAGTCTAGCATAGTGAAATACAAAGGCTTACATGGTCAAATCAAATTAAAAATCTTACTTGGTATTAAAGTTTAACAGTAATGTCAAAAGTGTTAGTTTTTATGCCAGAGGTGTCTGATTTGGCCCATTATTCTTTCACAGGCGAAGGGAGTGCACAGTCGGACCATCTCCCGTCCAAGATGTGTTAGTGCTTAACAGCTGAAGTCTCATTGCTGTGATTCCCTGACAACAAGTGTCTTCCAAATGTATTTGTTCTTTTTCCATTTTCTTACACATTTTGTACTACTGTGGACTAGAATTATTTCATTTACACACTGTCTTAATTACTATTCTCTCATTGCTTGGACAAATCCCTGACACTCAAAATGTGGGAAGGAAAGGTTTACTTAGCTCACAGTTACTGGAGGTTCCAGGGCATACTTGGCTGGCTCCAAGGCTGAGTGGCACAGGGCAGAGGGCAGCCTTTCATGGTGGCAGCTAAGAGCAAGAGTGAAGAGAGGAGTAGCAGCAGCTCAAGCAGCTAGACATGGAGCATCGGCCCACAGCCACAGCACCGCCTTGTGGCAGGGCCAAGAGGGATGCGCCGGCCCCAGCCCCTGACAGTGGCTGCTGCTGACCAGTACCAGCAGGCGGTCATCTCCAGCAGCACAGGGTGTGAGGGAAACGCAGCGTGTCACCTGCAGCGTGTCACCTGTGCGGGCCCCTGCCAGGGCATCTGTGCTAACTGGGAGCATTCTTCACTGCTATGGCAGCTGGGCTAGGGCCTCAGGAAGGGGCTTGGCAGGCATGGGCACCCACGGACCCGACGGAGGGCTCACTCTGTGGCTCCAGTGGCCCTTGTGGGCAGCACTGCATCTGTGAGACTCTAATCTCTGCCTTGGTCTAAAAGCCCCACAGGCTGCGCAGGCTTTTCTCTACCACAGCTTGCCCGAGGGTTCAGGAACTCCGTTACCTGAACTCGCCTAAGCTGTGTGTGGTGAGGAGTAAGAGTGAAAAAGTGAGGACGAAGGGGACAGAAAATGCCCTGAGCGAGGAGGGAAAGAGGAGGCTGCTGCCCCGCCTCGGCATCTTTCTGCAGCAGGTACCAGGCAGCCGGGCAGGGCTGCTCCTCAGGTGGCAGGGTGGAGAGGCCATGCCGGGCCTGACCAGGGATGCTGGCTTCGTGGGCCTGGGGCTGTAGCGGAGAATCCTGGGGGAGAGGCTGGGGACCACCGAAGTGGGGAGCGGCTTTCTCTCTAGGCTGTGAGGTGTGCGCTTCGATGTGATTTTCATCAATGACCATGACAAGGAAATTTACTGTTTTCATTCTGGGTCAAGTAGCACAGTTTGGAAAATTGCAGTAGGATTTCTCTTTCTGGGTGTTTAAATTCTTCTCAGTGACATTTGTAAGAACGGACTGTAACATATTGGTAGAAAGGATAAGGGCATTCCTAACCTTTATACATAATTCTTGTTTTTGAGTGGGAGAAATTTTTGTTATAAAATTAGTGGATAAAATACAGACTTGGGAGTTGCTCCTTTTTAGGTGATTACTTAATTCTGACAGCAAACTTCTTAGGCCAGGCTTGTCTCAGCAGCAAACACACCCATCTTTTTTATCTATTTTTTTTTTTTTCTCCTTGACATTAATGCCTGTTGGGGAAAAGAGGCCCTAAAGATACAATGAGGATGAGGCGTGGCCGTGCGGAGGCTGCGGACTCCTGAGGGAGCGAGAGGAGCTAGGATGTTCTGGGAAACGGGAACGGGTCAGAGAGCTTGGCTTCCACGTAGAGGAGCCATGAACGGCGCTTCACAGTCCTCTCTGGGTCTTGCATTATTGTTGTTATGCTCTTGGAATTTCCCTGTTGGGAAGATTGCTAGCTCTGTGCTCTAAACTAAATCAGCAACTCTAACAGTTTCAGAGACCTACACCAGTGATGAGCAAACAGCCAGGATTAGATTCATTCTACACCCTAAGGAAAATTAATGGTAAGCAGAGAGAATACAGTCATACGCTTTGCTTCTTTTATAAGAACAAAGAAAAAAGTACAACACAAAATAGGTTCCATAGGCTGGGGAGATGGCTTGGTGGTCTAAGCCCTGCCTGGCAAGCGCAAGGATCCACGTGTGACCTCCAGTATTGCATACCATGCGGGCCCTAAAACACTGGATGTGCCCATCTGAAACCAGGCAGGGTGGCACACGCCTGTAATCCCAGCACTGTGGAGGTTGCCAGAGGAAGATCATGACAGATCCGAGCTGCGTAGTGAGACCCTGCACCAAATACATAAATAACCATAGGAGCCACACAACCCACCCAGCTTCCTATCAGATAATTTACTGCATTGTGTCTCCTTGCTTTGAAACTCGTAAATGCATCTGCACTTAAAATTCGTAAGGATTTATTACTTCATCCTGCAATAATCCTAACTAATAGATCAATGTTGTCGTCAATGTAACACACTTACCATGATGTACTAAAACAGTGTTTTTTCTGTTTCAAGATAAGATATGCTTTTTACCCAAATTATCCCTTATAAATAATGTTTATCTTACAAGCCCTGGGCTCCCTGCCCATCCCATGGTTAGTGTCTACTTCCTCTTCATTGGACATTCAGCATTTAAAGCTATAATTATTACATTTGAAAGTTGAAATTTTCAATTTTCATGGATCATCTGAAGCATATGAGTTATTAACCTGAAGCAATGGAAAGAAGTCTGCTGCACGTGCTACAAACACCACTGGGAGGTGGCAGAGGGCGAGGGCCAGGGTGTGACAGGCACGCTCTGGACCTACCTGGCCACAGGACTTTGTGACATGGTCACTACCGGACAAGGCCCAAGCGGTCTAGGGCGGTGTTCCTCAAAAGGCAGTGCTTTTATTTTTTGCATTTGTGTATTTGGTACAGGGTCTCACCACACAGCTTGGACACATAGTGATTCTCCTGTTTTCAGCCTCCCCGCTGTTGGGATTGCAGGTGTGTGCCGCCATGCCAGGACTCGGTCACTGGCTCAGCATTTACCGGGGGTGGGGCTGGCATGGCATGCGGGAAGGGGGAGTGAAACCCTGTCCCTGTACTTGCCAGAGAAAGTGCTTAGTCTGCTGAGCTATCTCGCTGGCCCTAAAAGTCAGTGCTTTTACCATGCATCGAGTCCCTTCTGAAGATGTCAGCTCTGACTTGGGCAGAGCTGGGCCGAGATGGTGTATGTGTGCGGCTCCACCTGAGAAGCCACCCAGCAGGAAGACTCCCGGCCCCAGGGCTGGCAGAGGCTGTGGGTCCCCTCATCTTACCATAGAATTACTTGAAAGCTAAGTGAAGTTGCTCTGTGTCAGCAGACTGCAGCCGAGAAAAGGAAGTGTGCTGTGTTGCTTCAGTATGAGCCCAGCGCACCCAGGGCACTTTTGGCTTCATAGATCCTCAGAAACGCCATAATTTGACCATTGAGGTCATCTGTATAGGCACATCTTGGGAGCAACGCTTAAAGTAAGAAGAACAAGCTGTTTCGGTTTTCCCTGCTTGCGTTGGAGGATGAGAAAGCGGACCTTCTCAGCAATGGCGGGGTCTCAGGGAGTAGAGCTGAGGGTGCTCCTAGCTCCACCCAGTCCATCCCCAGCGTGTTTCCATGATCGCGTTTTGAACACCAGGATTACTCTTCTTTCCCACGCGTACACATTTCCATTTCCATTCGTCAGGAACTCAGAGCTGCTTTCTTTTGCTGGAACTAACAGAGGCGAGTGTTTTTAGCGGCAAATAGAGGACGGGTCTGCACGCGTGAAGCAGAGAAACAGAGCTCACTTAAAAGTGCAACAGGGTGGCCGGAGATCTGAGGGATCTGGGCAGAACGAGGCCCACGGTGCCTCTGTAGCTGCCGGGTGGGCGCGTTCCCAGCTCCCCCTGTGTGCCAGGAACGCAGCAGGGGCCACGTGCAGCGCGCAGCTCTGACCCTGCCCGCCTGCACCCCCGCAGAGCATGGGCTCCGTGTGTTTTCATACCTCACGCTAGGATCTCCAGCTGGAACGCGTGGCTCGGTTTCAGGTTGCTCCTAGCCGCAGGGGATGTCATCTGCCTTGGCAAGGCAGGAGCTAACTGGTGGGAGACTCCTCAAACATCCCGGGGAAGCAGTCCGCCATCTGCGACCTTTCCCGGAGTCCTTCGGTCACTCACACATGTTGCTGCGGGCCAGATCAACTTCATTCCGCTTTAGCAAGTACTTGTTGACTTCTACTGCATAGATAAGATGTCGAGGAGGTGGAATGATTTGATACGGGAGGGCTCATGATTTGTTAGAAAATGTTTTACACTAATTATTCCAATTGACATTGTCAAATGTAGTAGTGGGCGTGGTCACAGACAAGGAGGCCTACTCAGCATCGCAGCATGCAGCGTGCGAAGCAGAAGGCGGCCGCGGATGCACACAAGCGCATCTGCAGTCGCTTCCTCAGGTGCGGCAAAGCTGCCCGCACGTACACGGCACAGTGTTGCGTGTCTTACCGTGCCTTATTAATGCGGCGTAAACTCTGCGTGGGCAACTACTGCTTATCCCTTAATTTTTGAGTTATTCGAAGGATCCAGTGCTGATTCTGGGAAGGCAGCAGCCCCAGACCCGAGGTGGCAGCCTGCAGGAGGCCGAGGAAGGAGCTGAAGAGAGGTGCCGGGGTGGAATGAGAAACTCCCGTAACACCCGGGTTGATGAAGCGAATTTATTGACTTGGCAAGGGCTTATTGGTCCTGACAGCGCTGCATGTGATGAGGGGGCCTTTAGAATAGAAATCTACTTTCCAGCAGCGTGTGCATTCAGACCACCAAAGGTCATTTTTTGTGGTACTGGGGATCAAACTTCAGGCCTTGTGCTTGCCTGAGCAGTGCTTGCACTTCTGAGTGATATTCCCAGCCCTATGAAGATCACACTTACAATAAAGATCTAAAACAAAGATCTAACATCCAAACATGGACGAAAAAGGGCAAGTCTGCCTGCTGGTAATCAGTGCTGAGAGCTAAAAGCCAGCGGCCAAGGCCGACCAAGTAATCCAGTCCCTCATAGCACTGGAGAGCGACCCCCTGCCTGAGCACCTGCTCTGGGATGACCTAGCTGAAGGATACCTAAGGACCGAAAAAAATTCATTAAGAATGCTGAAGAACTTGCAAAGAAATATGGGGAAAGCGACCTGTGGACTAACCCTGCCACCAGTGATCCCAGCAAGTGTGAGCAGAGACCGTGAGCCGTGCATCCAGACGTCTGCAAAGCAGGGCTCTGCGGGAAATGGACACGTGCCACCGTCTGGCATTCACCTGGGGCAGTGACTAACTTTCTACAGTTTCCTTAATCAAAAGTGATCTAGTAACCTGTAAAGAAAGGAGTAAAAATTCCAGATATTCTAGTTCTGCTTTCTTTTTTTATGTCTTTTTTTTTTTTTTTGAGACAGGGTCTCACTATGTAGTTCAGGCTGGCCTTGAGCTCACTTTTGTAGCCCAGGCTGGTCTCGAACTCACACCGATCCTCCTGCCTCAGCCTCCCAAGTGCTGGGATTACAGGCGTGCACCACCACGCCCGGCTGCTTTCCTTTTTTTTTTTTAAATCATTGCTTCAATCCACTTGAAAATCATGGTGTTTCTTTTGTTGTCCAAATTGGCCCCAAATCTTCAAGTTACAGTTAGCTCATAAGGTTAGAAAAACAATGGATGGGTTTCCCTTCCTTCTGTGGCCTTGCAGCTCTCTCTCTCTCTCTCTCTTTCTCTTTCTCTCTCTCTCTCTCTCTGCATTCTGTTTCGCCCTCCTGGCTCGCTTCCTAGGACCCAGGCCCCATCTTTTCTGCAGAGGAGAAGAAATGGTTCTGGCTTTTCTTCTTCTATGTCACACCTCCCTGCATGGAAGGTGGCTCAAATTCTCCTGATGCCAGTCTTTTAAAAAATTGCACACCAAGGCCCTGATCTCCCACCCTGCCCCTCACAAAGGCCCTGCCAAGGGAGGCCCACCCAGCTCCTCGGGGAAGTTCTGGCTGGTGTTTCCGCAGCAGTGTGGCTTAAGAGGGCAAGTCCTGCTGTCTGTGTGTACTGATTGCACCGCAGCCTTACTTGACCTATATAGGGAGACCTTCCGTGCCAGGTCTGGGGACTCTGGAGGGAGGGCTTGCCAGCCGAGGACACAGCCTGGGCAATGATGATGGATTTTCCACCAGAAAGGCTCCAGAGGCCACGATTTGCCACCTTCCCTGCAGCCATGGTAGAAGACCCGCCAGTCAGCATGGGCAGAGCAGGAGCCAGGATGTCCGCTTCATTCCCGAGCTCCGTCAGAATGTGCAGCAGAACCCTTCGGCTCCTCTCTCTGCAGCAGCCCCACCACACCCCTCCCTTGTCATAGTTTGGCCCCTGTGGCACTGGAAGTGGGTGGACTTGGCCTTCTGTCTGGTGTCAGTCTGGGGTTTCTATGGCTCCTGCTGGCCCCTTGCTTTCAATGCAGCTGGTGGTCCAGCCCAGGAGCAAGATGGCCTTCTCCCTTTGGAGGACTGAGCCTTTGCAGAGTGAAGCTCTGCTTGAAGCTCACTCAGGAATACCTTTTAGTGTGTTCTATGTTGTTTGGGTAGCCTTTTTTTTGTAGAACTAAAAATTGACCTTAGAAATTAAAAAAAAAAAACCCCCAAAGTATCCAGTATTTAACTAGGCACACAATAAGTGTGCAAGGACTCACTGTTGAATTATTTTGGGTAGTGTAGTTAGAATACCCATAATACAGCAAATCTTGCTGTATAGCTAACACTGTAGAAGAATATACTATTAATTAATTAATTAATTAATTAAGTTTGCAGTGCCAGGGATTGAACTCAGGACCCTGTGCTTGCCAACCAAGTGCTTATTCTATTGAGCTATCACCCCAGCTCTCAGAATATACTATTTTAAGTGAGTGTGCTACCTAACCATTCTAGTCTGTCCTAGTTAATAGTTGAAGACTTCTGCAAATATCAGGAGGGCATGTTTTTCCAGTTGAAGTGTACGCAGGACAAGATGTGAAAATAAATGGAAAAAGTTGACATTCGTAGTTGTCCTCATAGATCAGCTGTTCTGTTCTTCGTTATTATATATAGTTCTTGTTTTGCTATTCCACGCTTAAAGAACAGCTCTCCCCTGCCAGTTTCAGGAAATGACTGTGCATTTATGACCACAGGATGACAATGTCTCATCAGCTTCGTGTCAATATTTGTGAAGTCTCTGAGTGAGGAGAATTATACGTCTGTGTAGGCAAAGTCAGAAGCTCGGGAGAAGGGAAACCACGTGCAAAGTAATGCAGTGCTCAAGGAATGGAGACTCACTGGAGACACTTCAGCAAAAGAGAGAGAGGTCACTAAAGGGGGGCACAGTGGCTCGTGGCACCTAGGGAGACACAGCAGCAAACCAAGCCTGTGCTAGAGGTCAAGAGTCCAGCGGTTGGGCCAGCAAGATGGCTCAGCGGTCTAAAGCGCCTGCTTAGGCAAGCTTCGGCAACCTGAGGGACTACAGTTCAATCCCCAGCACCACATGCTGTGTCAGTCCCACCCCGAGGGCAGGCTGAGCTGGCCATAAAAAAAAAAAAAAAAAAAAGTCCAGCGATTGCTTTGGAGATGATGGACATATGGTGGATCAACTACTATTAATTTCTTATTATTTTGTTATGAAATTTTATTTTAAGAAAAAAACCCAGGGTGTCAGTTCTGTCACTCACTGTGGCCTCCTCAGGTGCCCCCACAGGGATCTGGCTGTACACTTGGTGTTTAAAGGCATTGGTGATAGCCAGCTCACGCTGAAAGTCGCTCTGGCCCTCCAGAACGGCCCTGCTTCCTTAGGCCAGAGGTGTGCAGCCTGGGTGTGACACCCCAGGGCCACGGTTTAAGACTTATCTTGTGGTCGGCCCTGCCTGTCCCAGCCTGTCCTCAGTGCAGCTCGGGAAGCAGTCACCTTTCACCTGGCCCCCTCTTGGCTTGTCCTCTGGACACCGCTGACACAGTGGGGGTCACCCACTTGTCCCCAGCTTCACTGCATGCTGACGATTTGGCACCTCTGCCAATAATGGAAGATTTAGGTCTTCACTTCTTAAACTTTGCCCCCTAGAATTTATTTTTCACAAAAGGACACATCCATTTATTTTTTGCTTTTCAGACACTTAACTAACTTCAAAAACTATATTCCGTTCATTTAAAAAATGAGTTGCAAAGGTAACATATCCTAATTTTATTTTTTTTTTTAAAGCAAAGAATCTGAACATACGTAAAAAATGTATTAATCCTCCTCCACCAAAACATCCCAACCATGGCCTCACCCCTGAGATAATTCATGATAACAGCAGGGCGCGTCTTCACATTTTTCTTTGTGCTCATAAAACATGCACATTTACATAGCTTTTTCTTTTAATATTCTCCCTCCTTAAAATATCCAGTAAATAGATATAGTTCTAGTTAAGGTTCTTAAACAACAGACTATTCCACTGAAGGAGTATACTGCACCATGCCAGAATAAAACATTCCTCACTGTAGTTTTGTGGCTCTTTTTGAGGTAAAGAGGTGGAAATCAGCAACCCTCTGCTAAGCTACAGCTCCAGTTCTTTTAAAATTTTGAAACAGGGACTTGCTAAACTGTTCAGAGTGGCCTGGAGGCTGTCTGTCTGCCTCCGGCTCCTGAGGAGCTCGGGCTATTTTTATTTGAATCATATACTGTCTTTTGAATTTATCTATCTCTCATTTATTCATCCATCTCTCTACCCATCCATCTGCCTACCGCAGGACTTTGTGCTGACCAGGCAGGTGCTTATGCTGCTGAGCTGTATCCCTTGCCCTAAAACTATGCATTTGTTTACCTGTTTGGTTTTGGCGGCACCAGGGATTGAACTCAGCACCTTGTGTTTGCCAAGCTAGCACTTACTCCACTGAGCTGTCTCCCTGGCTGACCTTGTACACTGTCTTTTGAAGACATTAGAAAAACAAATGGGTTACCTTACGTCTGCTAACATACTTGACATTTTCACGGCTTGGTGTTTCTTCCTGTGTGAATTTCCCACATGTCTGTCACGCCTGCCCAATTTATTCTGGGCCAAGGATATAGCTCAGTGGCATAGGCGCCTGCCTAGTAAGCACAAGGTCCTAAGTTCTATTCCTGACACTGCAAAATCGATAGATAGATGGATCGATAGACAGATAGACAAATTCAAAAGACAGAATGTGATTCAAAATTTCTACTGGCAGCTAATTTTGTCAAATCGTGTCTATAACTCTACTGTGCAAAGCATTTCACCAGATAGAGAATTTGAGGTTGACAGCTTCTTTTTCTTTTCCTGTCATTAAAGATGGCATTCTGCTGTCTTCTGGCTTCAGCTTTTTTTTTTTTTTTTTAAGAAAATTGTAATTTATCAGCTGTTCTTATTGGTCTTTCTGCGTATGTTTTTCTTTGATTGCTTTAAAGATTATTCTCTTTAACTTCTCGTGTAAGTTTTCATCCTTTTTCCCATCTTGAAACAGAAAAATGAGCTTTCTGTTGTCCAGGCTGGCCTCCGATGCTTGGGCTCAGGTGGCCATCCTGCCTCGGCTACCCAGGAATTGGGATATGGGTGTGACCAGTATGGCCAGTCAGGAGTGGTCTTCTTTTTATTCATCCTGTTTGAGGTTTTCTAAGCTAATGAAGTCTCCAGACACCATTTAAAAACAAGTTACAAAAACTTGGCTGTTAGTTCTTCGAAACATTTTTGTTTGTTTCCCTCTTCCTCATTCTGGGATTCTGACTGTACACACATCATACAGCTTACACTGTCTTAGAGTTGGCTGCTTTGACATTTTTGTTCTGATTTTCCTCTGTGCTATTGACGTAGTTTATGTCCTCTGTGCCTTTCTTCTGCCAATATTCTGTAAATCTAGTATATTTCTATGGGTATATAATATGTTTAGATCTAGGATATCAATTGTTTTTGTGAGAGTTGGAGATCCTCCTGAGATCTTTCATCATTTTAGTTATTAAATTCATCTGGTATAACTTCTTAGCATTGCTGTTCTCTACAATTGTTATTGTATATTAACTATGGTGTCTTGGCCATCCATAGCTTTACTTCTTTTGATGTTTGTTGTGATTGTGGAGCGATTTCATGTGCTTCTGCCCATTGTTAATATTACGCCTTCATTATGATATGTTATGAACAGTGAGTTTTGCTCTGTTGTCTTGAAGAGTGTTGGATTTTATCCTAATGGAAGGTTGAGTTACACCCAACACCTGCTCTGTGGAGGAGCTAATTAGGGGCTGATATTATTAGTTCTTCTGCTTTTTTTTTAAATCTTTATTCAAGAGTCTCACCCTTCATACTGGGATGCAGGATTTTTTTGTAGGCTGACATATATTAGATTTTGATGAAAAGACAAACCTTTCTGATTTGGCTCAAACTGGATCCAAACTTCTGGATTTTTAGAAAGAAGCCAATGCTACAGCTGCTGCTCAGCAATGTTGAACTCCTTGAAGTTTCCTTGTGTGCCCCAAAGTGTAGACTTAGCCCAAAGACTGAGTAGGAGCAGAGTCACACACACGGGTCTGAGCCAACCTCTCAGTGGCCACCTGCGACCAGAATGTCTCTCTTTAATTTCCACGTAGTCAGGTAACACTGAGCCTTGACCGCTGAGTCCCGGCCGAGGCAGAGTGACACTTCCTGCTTAAGCTCCTTCACCCATGCATGGCCCAGACTGGGGCAGGGCGTGAGTCAAAAGTCCAGGCAACGGCGGACCTCTGAGTTTGCGTCTCTTCTTTAAGTTCCTGGATGTCCAGCTTGGCTCACTTCCTGGGACGAGTGCTTTGAAAGCTGCGCTTGAGGGCGCAGAACAGCTTTCCTACGGTCCCGTGTCCCTCAAGCTGACTCGCTCTGAGCCATATGTTGCTCAGCAGTACCGTCACTGTCTACACGTCATGGAGTGTGTTCACACAGGGCACGATGGTGGGGCGTCACCAGATGATGTTGTCCTTTGGGGCCATCGTTGTTGATGCAGTCTGTCACTGACTGGAGCACCATTACACAGTGTGTCACTCTAGCTGCAGATTAGAATTTCTCTTAAATAACTAAGACAAGCACAATGAGAAGCAGAAAGCATTTCCCCAACATTGAATAGTGCTGTCCTGTGAATTTCAGTGTCTTTTATCATTAAGATTCTATGGAGTAGAGATTCTGGTAAGCCGGCACCCGTAAAATTTACAGTGATCTTTTACTTCTTAATAATTTTTGCTATACATAGCATATATTATAATATTTAAAAGGAAAATTTTTTGTGCTTCTTCTGCCCTGTGCTCTATAAGTACTTATTGCTACTATTGCTTTTAAGCATCATGAATATATCATGCATTAGATGTTCTCAAGGATTGAGGCCTAATGAGGTGCGGCGTATGTGTAGGGTGATAACTGTGTCGGCGGGAAGATGGCATCCAAGCCATCTGCTCCAAATCCCATGCCCGGAGCCATTCAGCGACGCTTAGCTGCTTATCATTGTATTATACAATTCTTACAATATGAAGACTTTCTTAAACACTACAGTACTTGTGCCTTAGCATTTGTAAAACAACGGAAAAGGAGCAATAATATCAAGAATGAAAACTGCTTTATTCAATTAGGCAGAATTCCTCACCTTGTTTGCGCTTCAACTGCATGAATTTTATCTAAAAAGCTGTTTGCTTCATCGCCAAAAGTTGGTGTAAACTCAGTTACTGTCATTCTCTCAAGAATAGTTCTTGAAAATAAGAGGCTGGGCCAAAAACCATATTCTTGACAGGCTACAGTTTTGTATTTCCTTGAATTTCCAAATATCTGTGTCAAAATTGTGTAACTGCCTATATCACATTGTATGGAAAGTTATTAGAATATCAATGATGGTCAGAAAATATCATT
>PVJA010051669.1:0-12729 GCA_004027025.1 Myocastor coypus
CTCGGAGCCAGCCTAGCCTGGACTGCGCCCGCTATGAACTGTGAGCTACATAAATGTTTCCTCCCTTGATTTTGGGTGTCAGGTATTTTGTCCCAGCAATGGGAGAAAAGTCACTGAGGCACAGGGTGAGAACGAAACACCGACTCCTTACATATTCAAAGTCGGCCCCACGTGGCATGTTCCAAACGCCACGGCCCCCAGCAGCACAGCACACACACCCAAGTCACGACAACAGCACACCTCCTCACTCATCTTTTAAGAGAACCCACCCATGGCAAGTCACCACCATTCTGTCCCGCGAACAGTGCTGCTGCTCTTCTTCCAATTAGAGCCTTTCCAGTTGTGCTAATAGAACCCCACGTGACAGAGCGGATGCCTCCATGCAACGTAAAGCTTCCAAACAATGACATTGGCAAAGCCCGGAAACTGCGGCCCTGCGCTGGCTTCCCAGGGCCTGGAGCCAACGGTACAGAACAGACATGCAGTTATGAACTGGCTCACATGAGTCCATGAGTCTACCATTTGACGTAGCCACCGAGTGAACACATTTTTTTTTTTTTTAAGATACAGGCTAACAAAATGTTCGTAATGAATCACTGCATGGACGAAGATCCTGAGCTCCGGAAGCGCTGCGCATTTGCTACGCAACACAGTCCGAGCCATCCGCGGGACTCAGTAACGCTCTGCATTTAACCATGCAACCACTGCTGGACTAAGAAACAGGCTGCTGGGCCACCAGCAGTGAAAACCTGAGACAGTGATTTAATGTCTTCTGAAACTGAGCTGCATCCGGAAGCGGAAGGCTCAGACCCGACCAGGGCTGGTTACGTTTTCCTTTCTCACATCTACAATGCCCTTAAACAGCACTTAGCTAAAGACAACCAAACCCATCATACTTTTATATCTATACCCTGCAGAGGCTGTTACATAAAGAGCACATGAGTTGAGGGAGCCCTCGGTGCCGTGCAGCCCCCTGAAATCACTGACGGCATGAGAAGATGGGTGAGCTTACGCTCTCATTGAGAAGCCACAGCCCAATAGGCACCTGCCTCACTGCCCCAACTTACAGCAGATGGTCTGAAGTTAGGCATTTAAATACAAGCTTCTACGACCCTTATGGAAGCCTCAAAACATCCAGGGAAATTGGCGTGACGCGCCTCCTGCGAGCCAATGGCCATGCGCTGGGGCTGCATGCCAAAAATCAAAGCACGCATCGGTAACCCAGAGGTGCACGGCGTCAGCCAAGGCTTGCACAGGGGCGTACTTCGCAGTCATCCCTCGTGTGTGCCGGCTGCCCCTGGCACACTGAGGTGGGGGACAGTGATGGAGAACTCGCCAAGGAGGTGTCACGTGTTCAGCAGTGCCGAGAGTGGGAAGCTCGTGAAGCAGGTGGAAGCTCCACCAAGAGCGGAAGTTTACTTTTTTGGAATATCCTAAAAGTGAGGAGGCCATAGGAGCAGGGTGTTGCTCAAACTCTGCACCACCTGGATGGCCTAAGTACAGCCACACACAAAACGGCTGTGGAAAGACTCAGGAATGAAGGATTTGGAAGTCATTCAAGGCCATACCCATGGGAGTCGGCCAAAGAGCTCAGCAGAGTAAAGCACCTGCAAGCAGGTGCAGAGGCCGGGGGTTCGATCCCTGGGCCTGCCCCTCTGGCCCCACCCCGCTGGGGTGCACTGAGAGGGCGATTGAGACTGGGCTTGGTGGCGCGCGTGCCTGTAATCGCAGCTCTTGGGAGGCTGTGAACAGGCAGATCACTATGAGTCCGATCTAGTAGTGAGACCCTATAGACCCTTCCAAAAGAGAAAAAGGATCAAAACTAGTTCAAGTCTGCTAGCTTGACAATAAATTAAGTGAGAATGTCAAAGGAGACAAAAATGACAGAAAAATAAAACTTCTCATGAAGCCGCTCAGCCAAGACTATTATCATGGGAAATGGCACCAAGGAGCACACCCACTTTGCACGGAGCCAACCCAACAAGTGCTTCTTCTGGAGCCACGGCACTGCGAGAAGTACCCGGATGGGAACCGAGTGGGAGCGTAACCACAGACTCTCTAACCGCCTTCTTGGAGCAGCGATTGGTAGAAAATGATGTATGCCCGCTGTGAATCATACAGGAGAGACAGAAACCTGCCGATAAAAACATTCTTAAGAGAGTTTGTTCATCGGTTTTCCACTGCTGAGACAAAATACCTGAGATCAAAATTTAAAAATAAAAACTTAAAAGGAGGAAAGTTCCACTTTGCCTCACAGCTTCAGAGATTCTGGTCCAAGATTGCTTGGCCCTTTTGCTTTGCAGCCTGCAGCGACTCCATATACTGCAGCAGAGGGGTTGTCAGAGGAAACCATTCTCTGCCCTGCACACACAAAGCAAAACAGAGAAATGAAGGGCCAGTGTCCGAATGTCTGCTCCTGGGCACACTCCCGGCGGCCTACATTTGTCCGCGTGGTCCTCTCTCCTAAAGCCTCCCCCACCTCCCAGGAGTGCCATGGGCTGGAGACCAAGAAGCCAGCGCGTGACCTGTGCAGCACATTTGTGATGCAAATCCCACCAAGGCAAGCACAGAGGACACCAGTCACCGTGCCAATGCACGGAAGGACAGTGCCTTCACTGCAGGCCAATGGGGAGCGCGCACACTGTAGGTAGTGCCCACGAGGACTTTACAACCAGACACGGCCACCATGTAGTCTCTGTGACAAGCTACATCTACTTACAGATGGAAGGAAGACTCAAAACTGCATCACGGCCTGTGCGGACTTGTGCAGCCGCTCCACAGGTGTTTACAGACGCGCAGTGCAAAGTGCGGCTAATGAGGAAGGCACAGGCTGAAGACTGCCCCGAGCGCTCCCGGGAACGTCCTGATCTGACACACTTGCACCCACCTGTGCGTAAGCTTAGAGCTCCTTCCCCAGGCTGCCTAGAGACCACCGCCAACGGAAGCCACTGCTTTAGCATCGGAAAGAAGCAAAACACTGCAGGCTTTGCTTTTCTTTGCAAGCTCAGTTTTTAAAGAGAAGTTCTCCATGCACAGTTCTCTCAGAAAAAAAAAAATTACTCCACCTTAAAAACAAAACTGAGTACTGAGCCAGAAAAATGCCTTTATTTTTTGTTACACACTTGTGGAGATAGATGTACTAAAGAAAGTCACTTATGCATAAGCAAGGTTCATCCCTTCGACCACACGAAAGGCCAAGTACACTGAGCCATTAGGCATCTCCAAAGCCAGACCGACTGAGCTGGACCTGCACCGCTTGGCACCCGCAGCACTTGGCACCTTGCAGGGGACGCATCTCCCTTTACAGGCACACTGCCCTTTCCCCCACTCACCACCAGGCTGACCGCCACAGCAGCCCGTTCTTGACGCCGTTCACCAGCCCTGGGTCAGCTGGGTGGCAGAAGGAAAGCCAGAGCCTTCCCAGGGTCAGTCATGCCCCACATGGAGGCAGACGGCAGGGTGGTCCTCTTCCCCAAAGCACAACTGCCCCCAACGGGAAGGAGCCAGAGGACACCTCTTGCCTGCCCAGAGGGACAGCATCTCAGGATGCTGAGCACCGAGTGGGCCTTAATCCCCCGCCGGACCTTCCCTTCTCCCTGCTGCATAATTCAGTGAGTCCCCCCACCTCGCTCGCCTGGCTTGGCACTCTCTCCCTGGCAGCCCAAATTGTCCCCAATCTCCACTCCAGGGGAAATGAAGCTTAACATATGCAAGTCTAAGAGAGAACACTTGCTCCTGATTGAAGAGCTTCAGAATGAGACCCACTATTCCAAGCGGCAGGCAGCCCAGTGCCACACTCGGGATGCAGCCTGACTGAGAGGGAGGCGGCTTTGCACAAATTACAGGTTGGGGCAGTTATTTAGTTTGGTGAGGACAGAAAGCCATTACAGATGATAAGAACTCAAGCAAAGAGAAGGGAATGCGTGTTCCAAATACTTGCAGCCTTGGTGAGTTCCGGGAGATTGTGGGGGTCACACGAAGTGGGGAATCAGGAACTGCGTCAGGGTTCAGGGTCATCTAAGGACGCTTCAGGACACAACCCTGCTTGTCTAGCACAGGCGCACAGCGGGATACAGTGGGGCAGCCGAGACTTAGCCCAGGCCAACACATCTGTGATGGATACGGCGCTGTACAAGAATGCAAATATAAGAGAATACCCTGTGTAAGAAGGAGACCCTAAAGATGCAGGCGGCTCTGGCTCTGGCTCCGCTCCACGCTGCCTGCTGTTGTCACCAATGTCTTGCACAGGTGCGTTCTTTAACCTGGGCACCTGACCTGTGAAAATGCCCCTCGGGCCCACTGGGTGGGCTGACACAGGATGAACAGGATTAAGTCTAAAGAAAGCAAAGCTAGGGGCTGGGGATACAGCTCAGTGGTGCCACACCTGCCTGGCAAGGGCGTGCTCCTCAGCTCAATTCCTGGTAACCCCTTACCCCTCCACTCGAAAAAACAACCAGCGAAGGTAGCTGGGATTGGAGGCAGGTCTCTTGAATTTTCTGAGCTTCACATTTCCTCATCTGTAAAAGAAAACACAGTCTACACTGTACAGTTCCAAGGGATCAACTTTCTGCCACGCTGGCCCTGGAAGCAGCTATGGTGCAATCTCCTTGCCCTTGTGCTGGTTCTTGGGCTCATGCTCTGACCTGCTGAGCTAGAGTCTGAACAAAGGCCACACAACTGCTAGCTGCTGTGGGTCGGGGCTCTGCAAGGGGGACAATAGGACATAGGACACATACCCTATACAATTATTTATAGTAGCCCTCCAAGTAATCATATGCAAAGAAAGTGCAGGAAATCTGCCTACACTCTAAAGACCAAGGAATCCAGCTCGGGGCCAGGATCCCACAGTACTGTCCTTCACGAGTCCGGCTGAAGACTAGAGCCCATAACAAAGCCTCCTATGAGTCCATCTGGAGGCTAAGAGTCCAGGACAATGGCTCATACGCACGCCTGCTTCATGGATCTGTGCCGGACAGGCCCCAAGGTCAGTGGTGACAACTAGAAAGTCTATGCCAGTGGGATGAAGGATCTGCGCCAGCAGGACGAGGGGTCTGCCCTGGAGTCACGAAGCAATGCTCAGAGTAAGGACCAGAGCTCCCCGCAAAAGTAGCCCAGCACCTCACCCTCAGCAACAATGAGGTCCTGAGCCCCTCAGATGATGAGGAAGGCTGAGTTCCCACAGCCAACGCAACAAGCTTCTTAAGGAGACTGAACTATGCAGCGTGTTCCCCTCTGGTGCCAGGAAGCGGTGCGCCACGTGAGGACCAGGGCTCTCCAGCGTGCCATCCTCCATGACGAGAAGCTCTTCCCCGGAGAGCAGCTGAGCTCACCAGGAGAGCCAGCATGGCGAGGTCCTCCGCAGAACAGCCCCAGAGCACCAGCGGCTCCCCGAGATTGCCCCAGTAGCCCCTGTTCTTCCTCTCCAGTTCTGCCTCTTGTGCTGCTGGCACTCATCCTTGGGTGGCCTCCTGTGCCCTGCACAGCTCGGGCTCACAAGCTGACCCCCAACCGTCAATCCACCACCCCAGCCCACTTAGCTTCTGTTCCCTGGCCACTGGCTACTCCTTCCCACAGCAAGCAACAGCCTCCTCTAAGAAAAGCTCTAAAACACTGCTGAACTTGAAATTAAAGGCAAAAGAACTCTCCAAAACAACACAAACTTTACAGCGTACAAATGAGGAAAGCGTAGTGATTGGCACCAGGCTTCCCTGATCTTATGCCAGCTTAGCAAGGTTTCAATAATCGAGAGTGGCGATTGACTGGCTTGACTGCACCTCGGAGTCACCTGAGAAGTTTTAAAAAGTCCTTATGATCAAGGTTGTGCCTCAGACAAATACATTGGGGTCTCAGGAGGCAGGATCCAGACATCTGTATTTTAAGAAATTCCCCCCAAGTGATTCATTGTGCAGAAAGGTTTTAACATCGCTAGCAAATACAGGGAAAAATGTCAGCGACACGCAGGGCGACAACCGGGAGAAAGATTTGGCCAGCATCAAACTAAGCAGGCCCGATCGTATACATTCCAGGAACCAAATTTTGTTTCCTACCCTTTAAAATAAGAGATAGATGAGATACCTTAAAAGGCACACCAGAAGAGTTCTGCCTGCAGACGATTCACGTCTAGAAACACAGAGTTGGTACAGAGACGGAGTTGGAGGATCTGTGCCCTACGGGTGGGGGAGAGAGAAGGTGCCCGACGCGACAGGCGCTGTCCCATTACCCGGCACAGGCGAGCCAGCTGGCGGGCAGCTGCGCAGCAGCAGGTGCCGGTCCGTGCTTCTGTCTGTGTCCGGGGGAGACCACGGCACATGGGTACAGGAGACTTAACTGACTGGCTGCTCTGGTCATAGAAGAAATAAAAACAGAACTTCTCCACGTCCAATGACCGCAGTATTTCTAAGTCATGGAATCAAGTATGCCGCAGTTCACGGGTAAACAGCAACAGCATCACAGACCAGCACATTATGCAGCTGTGGTGGCCTGGCTGAACCTTCGTGAAAGAACCTGCAGAGAGCCAGTGGAAGAGCCCGCATCACCTAAGCCTCTGCTTCTTGCGGTCTCGGTTCCCAGTGGCCAGCTGGGTCTGACATTTTTTGTTTTGGAGGACAAGAGTGAGTATCATTGTTGGGTATAAAGTCAACACTAAAAAAAAAATGAACAGCTTTCCCGTAGATGAATAAAAACTCACTAAGGAATAAATGAGAGCAACAACTCCCTTCATAATGGTCTCCCCAACAAACAAAATACCTAGGAATCAATCTACTGTGGCCTGAAATTTTAAATGGCGGTTTCCAGGAACAAACAATTCATCAGTTTAAAATAGCTCTTGCTGCAGCACGCCGTTGCAGTTGTGCTGTTAGTCAATAGGAAATAACTTATGCATTAAACTTAATTACAGATGAATACATGTAGTTAGCGTGTACATTAAACTTGAGCATCTAAGCTGGGCGTGGTGGCGCACGCCTGTAATCCCAGCACTGGAGAGGCTGAGGCACGAGGATCAGTGTGAGTTCGAGATCAGCCTGGGCTACAAAAGTGAGCTCAAGGCCAGCCTGAACTGCACAGCGAAACCCTGTCTCAAAAAGACAAAAATAAAATAAAATAAAATAAATAAAAGTTGAGCATATGTAGGGGGAAACATAGGACACGCACGTAGGGCTCAGTATCACCTGTGGCTTCAGGCAGTGGGGGTCGGTTTCTCTGAGGACATGGAAGGACTGCCACGGGAACCACGGTGGCACTCCACAAAGCGAGAGAAGTGCGTCAGCGCATCACATAAGCGCGCTTTAGACAAGTGTTCATACAGCGAGAGAAGGCTAAGCGGTTCCCCAAGGGGGGAGATGCCCCCAGGGTCAGCGTGGGGAAGCAGCGGGAGCAGATCAGGAGAGGCAGAGACAGACACAAGCCAGCGAGGCTCTGGCTCTTGGAGGAGGCAGCATCTTCTCGGGCTTTCGTTAGTTTGCACAGGCTCTCAGGGTGTGCTGTGAACCAGTCACACTGATTTGTGTGTTAGGTGTGCAGAGACGGAAGGCAAAAACCTCTCCAGCAGCCAACAGAATGCACCAGCAATGAGATGCATGTTCAGCGGACTCCCTGTGATCCCAAAGTCCAGCCCTCCTCGTCTGACAAGCACCCCGCCCTCCACACTGCGTCCCACTTGGCGGAGACGTTTTTAAACTTTATCTATCTATCTATCTATCTATCTATCTATCTATCTATCTATCTATCTATTTATGGCTCATTCATCCTGCCCTGGGGGTGGGGCTGGTGCAGCATGTGGTGCTGGGGATCAAACCGTGGTCCCTGCACTTGTCTAAGCAGGTGCTTTAGACTGCTGAGCTGTCTGGCCAGCTCCTGCATCCTATTTTAGACACAAGAATGTCAGGGGCCAGCGAGACGGCTCAGTGGTCTAAAGTGCCTGCTTAGGAAAGCTTAGGCAACATGGACAGCGGTTTGCGATCCCTAGCACCACATGCTGCACCAGTCCCACCCCCAGGGCAGGCTGAGCCGGCCATAATATAAAAAAATAAAGAATAAAAAAAATAAATAAATAAACAAAAACCCCAAGAATCTCAATGTGGTCAGGACGAGGCAGAGGCAGCTGTCTTGGGGCATGGATGTTCCTCACCTGCCAATGAGAGCTGCCTCTGTAGCTCACTGAGAGCGAACAGTTGTGAAAGAGGCGATAAAACCTCTCAAATAACAGCCAAAAATCCAGTTCCTAGGGCTAGGGAAGATAGCTCGGTGGTCTAAGTGCTTGCCTCGCCTGGGCAAGGACCTGAGTTCAATGCCTAGTACTGCATGTCATGCCAGTCCTGGGGCCCTGGGCACACTGTGCCAGTCACTGAAACCGGGTGTGGTAATGCACACCGGTAACCCCAGTGCTGGGGAGGCTGAGGCAGGAGGATCTCTGCAAGTCTGAACTGCATAGCGAGGCCCTGTACCAAATACATAAAAGATTTTTAAAGTTTTTTAAATCCAGTTTCTAATTTGACATTCTCTGGTTTTTTAGGGCTTTTTTCTTTATATTTCTATAAGAAATTAATATACTTTCATCTCTGATGCAGCAGGAGTCAGCCTGCTGAATAGTTACCTCAGTTGTCTGTGTCCCTACCTGGGGAGAGAAGTGTTATTTATTTTATGGTGGCAGGAGTCAGGACTGATAGGTTCTGGCCCTGGTATGAATTGCTGAGTCATTATGGTGGTCATCTAATATGGCTGACGCCCTTAAAACAACAGCTTATCTTCCTAGAGACCACCTCTCTCTTCTTCTGCAACTCAGCCCAGGGTGTGATTTCCTTCCACCTGTCCTGCCACCTCAGAGAAGGCCCCCAATCAGCTCTTCAGTAAATCTAAACATCCCCCTCAAACCCCACTTCTGGCACAAGGCCATAAAAGCCTTAGTCTCCCTGTGTCCCAATTCAGAGAATTCCTTATCTTCCCTGAATTCTCTCCATGTCCTCCAAGAAAATAAAGCCCCTTCTCCTCTTTCCTTCCGCCTGTTACTCTGCTGCGACAACCGTGGGAAACCTATCAAGGACATCCTCTATGGTTTCCAGTATCCAGTCTTGGGATGGGAACGGATATGGGAGTCACATCTCATTTTCCTCCTTTTAAAGCCGATGGCAGGCTCGCTTCTTTTTCATGAGAAATTTTTGAAAAAATATGTTTTGACTCCTGGAAGCATCTGAATACATAATGTAAGGTCAGCAGTTCTGACAGGCAGCGGCCCGATCCAGAACAGGTTTGTTGGGCATTTTGGGTCAGCAGGTCTTTTTAAGATCAGCTTCACAGAGGAACCTGGAGAAGCATATATCTCCTACAAAACCAGGCTCTTACGAATTTGAAGGCAGTGTTCCAGCTTTACCAAAAATAAGTTCTTCAACTCCTACTCTACCTGACATAAAATGAAAACAGAAAAACAGGCCTGCCTGCAGACACGTCCTGGCCATGAGCAGGCGATCTCAAGGTTTGCAGAGGCCCCAAAGGGCTCAGAAGATGCCGGTAACTGGACTGTAGGTTCCTCAGGCTCACCCCAGGCCTACTCACGCAGGAAGCAGGGTGCAGGACCAGGAAGCTGCGTTCTGCACCAGCCCATTGGACCATTCTGGGGCCGCAGCCTCGTAACAATCACTTTGTAAGGCCCAGCGAGATAGCTCAGGGGACTATTGTGCTGTTTAGGCATGCGCAGGGACCGGGGTTCGATCCCTGGTGGTACCTCATGCTGCATGGGCCCCACCCCTGGATGCACCGAGCTGACCAGGTGTGATGGTACAAGCCTGTAATGCCAGCGCTGGGGAGGCTGAAAACAGGAGGACCGCTATGTGTCTGAGCTGCATAGGGAGACCCCGTACCAAATACATAATACATACATACATATCACTTTGTCAAAAGCACTACCCCGCATAGCAGAAAGGAAACTGGGGTGAATGGATGCTGAGCCCAAGAACTCAGCTACACCAGGAGAACTTCTGGGCATGCAACAGCGCCCGTGCAAACCTACCCACAGCTGAGAAAGAGATAACTGTTTTTCAGGTCTTGGTGTCTGAATTTAACTAAGTCACTGCCAAATATGAGAAGAAGAATCCCTCCTCGCTGGAGATGTAGTTGTGTGAGCTCTTCCCAGATCAAGACGCCTGGCCAGGTGAGGGTCCTGGTCCTGAGCCCCACCTGCCCTGTTTGCAGCCCACATATTAGAAGAAGCCCTGCCCACTGCCTGGCGCCAAGCACAATCCAGCGGAGGCTTCTCTCTGCATCAGGAGATCTAGGAGAATTCACTCGCTCGCTAGTCTGCAGATGCTTCACAAAGGTTTCTAACCAACACCCCAAGAGCAGGGAGGAGACCCAGGAAGGCCACCCCTTGTGTTATGCTCGTAACCCAGGAACCAGCTCCTTCACAGGCCTCTGCAAGAGCAGCACGTTACCATGTCCAATGACAAGTGACAAGTGCAGTATGGCAGCTGCTGTCCACAGACAGCAATAAAATCCCAGTACCATTGGTCTCAGAGGCGTCTCCTGAAGATTTTAAAAGGAAAAGGTGCTCTTGAGCCGAGAGGTAGACTGCCTTTTGGAGTCTCGAGGGCCAGAGCGAGTGGCCCTGCTGCTCATGGCACCGCTGCAGCTTCCTGCCTCCTCCTGGGCCAGCCCTTCACGACACTCACCCAGGTAGCCCGTGCGCGTGACCCCCTTCGGCCCCTACCCTTAGCTTCCACTGGAGGAAGTGAGTCATCGCAACTCGATCTCTGCCCTCCTCTACAGACGGGTCTGCACAGGCGGGAAGAGCCGCATGGACGAGACTCAAGGGCAACGGGACTTGGGAGGAGGGCAGGGTCAGGTCCCTGCGGTTGACTGAGTTGGAGAATTCGGGGGTCAGTTCTCAGCGGCTGAGAGATAAGGACAGAATCTGCGGCTCACATGCTGAAAATCAACATGCATCTCCTGGTAATAGTTTTATCTCCAAGTGTTCAATTTTGTGGGATTTTGGCCAGGAGAAAATGTCACAGAAATGAAACTCCCTCCTTCTGGGAGCAAGGGAGGAGTGCCGCCTGGGATGAGGACAGGCTGTCTGACCTTGTCCACCTCTGCGACTCTCAGGGACAGCAGTGCTGCTTTTTCCAGGTTTCCCTCCTCAATGTAGACTTTCTAACATTGCGTTTTATTTTTGTACATTAAATTAAGCTGTTCAATTATCATTCTGATTTTCTGCGCTAACATTTCCATAGCTTTTTTCTTCAATCCTTCTATTCCCTAACGGTGCTTTACCAGTTGTCAGGGCTGTCTACATGTAAGGATCCCATCCATGGTGGTGGTAACTTCCGGGTGGTTGTAGTTTTGCCGTGTCTTACCAGTCCTTTCTGCTCTGAACCATCCTGTTCAATAATGTTACCGACTGCGTGCCGTATGTGTTTGCAGTACTGGGAACTGAAACCAGGCCCTTCACACTGAGCTACATCTCCAGCCTTTTTATTTATTATTTTGAAACAAGGTCTAACTAAAAGTTGCCGAGTTGCCCAGGCTGAACTCAAGTTGCCCAGGCCTCCGAGTGTGTGGCTACCACACCCGATCAACCAGCCCCACTGTCCTGCCCTTACGCTTGCCTGGACTTTGTGCCATCTATGGAGAGTCAAACTTTTGTTTAGACTTTTTTTTTTCTGAAAACCACACATGTTTAATATACACCCATTTATATATGAAGTCTTCAAACTTATCATTCTTTATGGATGAGTAGTATTCCATTGTATAAAAATACCACATTTTTAAACCATTTTGTATTTCCTTAAATTTCCAAATATCTGTGTAAAAATTGTGTAACTGCTTATATCACATTGTATGGAACATTATCAGAATATCAATGATGGTCAGAAAATATCAATTCCAAGCTAAGTCAAAGATACTTGATACTCAGAAAGCCAGTGATGATAAGCTCAAGTACCTATGTTATAGAGTAATAGTATCACAAAGCCTTTCTGCTGGAGGGTCAAGAATGTAAGTTAACAGACCAAAAATTGGAGAAAAAGAAGGGCTATGAGGATAGCCAATATTTTGGCCCTAGCCCTTCAAGGTCAGTAAGGACTCAGGATATAAGAGAACCTCTGCTATAATATCCTATAACTCAGAAGTGTCCCAAATTTTCTGGTCAAGGAGATTATGGGACCTCAGAGGAAAGGGATGAATGAAGTATAGTGCGTCTAAGGAGAGTCACCCAGAGAAAAACATTCTGTCAGGCTTTCACAGAAAGCAAACTGGCCAAGCAATGGCTGTGACTCGTCCTGAAGGCTGACACTAACAACAGTTCTACAAAGTACTGCCTATGGTCCCAAACTTAATCCTGAGGGGATTTGACCCTGGAAGATACCAAAAAATGAATGTTTTGTTATACAGGTCTTGCTTCGACTTGCCCTTGACCACCCAGCAAGAAAAAAAAAAAAAATGCTTAATTACAATGTATGAAACGCAGAGCTAGATTGGTAAGATGAGCTTTAGGAGGCTTAGATTCAATAGCCTCCAACATTACAAGCTTCACTGGTGGCCCACTGCAATTGCAGAACATTGGACTGTGTATGAATCTGCTTCCTCTTAGTCCAAAGAGAAGTATTTTCTTTTCCTTTTTTTTTTTTTTCTTCTAAGCAACATCAATAGGGAGGTGGGTCAGGCTCACACACTGTACTCTGTAGAACGATTGTGAGGACAATATGCAATATGTCAACTTTCAAAAAAAAAAAAGGGGGG
>PVJA010051670.1:0-12707 GCA_004027025.1 Myocastor coypus
TTAGTCAAAATTAGAGAATTCTTCAGTTCTGCTCTCAATAATAACAAAAGATCACTGTGGTTTTGTATCAAAAGCTATTTTAAGGAACACTGATGGAAGATACTACTACACTCAGAAAACTCTTACTCCAAATCAAGCCCTTTGTTAGATATCAATATGGATGGATGTTTCCAACTAAGACCTTGTGCTCACTTCCATTCATTCTAAGTGCATGTCACTTTTGGAGCTGTACCCATAAATTCAGGCCAATTCTTAGATACATAATCAGTAAAAGACCTAAAAGTGTCATCAGCCCTCTGGAATGACAGTTCAGTTTCCCCAGAAGAAGCTTTCTTCTTTGGGAGAAAATGATTTTGAAATTATGGGAACTTCTCAGGCAGTTTTCCAGCTGGCCTACCCCTGTAGACTGACTTGAGAACAAGTGCCAATTTTAGATTTTTGGCAGTCACCAAAATGACCTGGTCAACTTCAAGAAGCAGCTCAGGGAGAGAGTTCAGTTTCCACATTTTAACACAATTACCAATTTGCTTCTGGATGAAATCCAGTGTTTTTTAATATATGAGGCTCAGCATCACTGTAAAATCACATTTTACTTTTGTTCTCATTGTAAAAATGTCAAGAAACCCGAAAACTTTAGATTGGTATGTGAATTTTAATAATAAAGATTTCAGATGGCTCCATGGCAATGTACTGTTAGAACTTCAAATACTTTTATTCAGTTGATCTTATCCAAATTCAGAATATTAATATTAATATGTAGATATTGAAGAGGAAAGGTATTCATACAATGCTTTTACAAGATATGGAAAAATATTAAATGATCATATTACTTTTTTGTTTATTATATGATCACATTCTTCTTAGGGAAATTAATTTAT
Organism: Myocastor coypus; assembly: GCA_004027025.1. NCBI lineage: Eukaryota > Metazoa > Chordata > Mammalia > Rodentia > Myocastoridae > Myocastor > Myocastor coypus. Next base: position 879 of record PVJA010051670.1, read on the forward strand.
AGAGTTATTTATAAACCCTGAACCTTCCTATAAGTATGATTTGACAGGAATAAAAACTATTTGATCCTAAAAGAGGTTAATTGTGTGTTTATTGCTACAAAGCAACACAGAGTCTAGTTTGAAACACACACACGAGTGCACACATGCATGTGTTGCATACACACATGTGCACACACGCATCAAATTTTCACAATATAAACCCAGCCCATATTTATAAATAATAATACAGTGTAACTAGGCTTGAAAAATTAAAAATTTCTGAGGAAAAACTTACTACTGCCAAAGAAAAGAGAGACAAATATCTTTTCAAAGTATCATGTTAACCTATCTAAACATTAGCTCCCTTACTTGAAAAATAAGAATAATACCTAACCTATATTGTTATTAGATTAGCAAAGTACAGTGCCTGGTATATAATAAATATTTAACAAGTAATAACTTATGAGAAACAATATGGGCTTTGGAGCCAAATTGTTGTGAGTTTGAATTCTGTTTCTATGACCAGCTGTGTTACTATTGGATAAATTAGTGAATTAAGATTCATTTTACACTTAATATTGTTGGATGAGTAAGTGAAGAGTAAAGTTTATAAAACATTTAAACCAGATTTCAATAAATGTTTCTGCTATGACTAATAAAACATTCCCAGTTTAGGGATTCCTAAATGTTAGCATTGAGGGGCACCAGCTGGTTCAATGGTTTTCAATTTGCCTCCTATGGTGACTGATTATTGGACAGGCACTTTTTCTCTGCTTATTTGTTTATAGAGATATAAGGTACTTTATTTTTCTACATGAATTTTCATTTGAAAACAAAATTGTGTTGCTAAGACAAGTTATAAAATCATCCACTTGTTCCAGGCTCATTAAAGACACTGTAATTGAAGCTCAGGAAAGCTAATAATAAAGCAGGACTGGAATACAGGTCAGCAGGATTCTGACTCCAAGTTGTATGATGCGTCCGTTATTTCATTCTCAGTTGCACTTTAGTTTTCATTTTCATTAAATGATTGAAAAAGTATATGTGACATTTTCTTGTGCTATGTGCTAAGTAAAAAGGCTTATTCGCTCTGAAATTTATTTTTAGAGCATTACCATGAATGGAATTAGGAAGATATTCTTACTTGAAAAAACAAAATACATCATTAATTCCAAGAATGCATTTTCATGTAAGCACATATTCTTCAATATTAGTACTCATTCCTTCTCAATGAATATAGACAGACAGATAGATAGATAGATAGGTAGATAGATAGATAGATAGATAGATAGATAGATAATAGTTATAGTGGGGAGCAGCTGAAGTTGGAGTTGGATCACTTGTAGGCAAGGAATAAGGCCAGCTTTGAAAACATATATATATATATATATATATATATATATATATAATTTTTCACATATATGCTATGAATTTTCTCTATAGCATGCTTTTTTCCAAATGCAATATTCATTATTTGAATCTTTTTTCTTTTTGACAATTAATTCCTTAAAGAATACCAACTTAGTTATTTGTCATTATTTTATTATGTTTAGAAGTCCAATTGTTATAGTATTAATCCATGTGATTGATCATAGCTTATCTCCTAGTTTTCAATATTTTGTCTTAGGCTTGATTGTAATACGTTCTTAGGGTCATATTTGTCCAAGCTTCATAGTTTAACAAATAAAACTAATGTGTACTAGGTATACACTTAGTAGTCTCAAGCAAGAAGATCAAATAACCCAAATATTTATACTCAATTCCAGAAGCACAAATATCAAGACAGAGATAAATATAAAATAGTAAAAATGTTCTTTGTTCATTCAGAGTAAAATAGTAAGTTTGAATTAATGAGCTCAGTTGTCTCTCCACTTTCTTAAGATTATCACACTGTACCTTGGTGGAAACAAAGGAAAAAAGATTGTCTCTTGCAATATTTAATACGTTATGTACCTTAGAAACAATTACGAAACATGTCACTTCAATTTAACTTCAATTGATTTGATAGCATATATCCCATGGTTGATGTATTTTGACACCTATGTATTAAGATGTATACTAAGATTTCAAAAAAAAAAAAAACAACCCAGAAATAACAGATATAGTGCTTTTAAAATATGGGTTTGATAACTGCCCAAATATTGTAATTATTATTCAAATGAAATGATACCAGATACATTCTTCTTGAGCAAATCATTAATTTCTATTTTGTCAAACAAGAATATATGATAATTTGACTCTGAGTTGTTTGAAACTCAAAAAAAGGTTTGTGATAGACTAAATTGTGTCATAGAAATATTAAGACAATTAATAAGACAAATTTGAAATTATTAGGAATTTCTTTGAATAATAATTTTATTCATAAGGGTCATTAAGCCTGTACCTTCCTTAATTTTTTGATATCTTCAGCACTGGTAAATACATTATTTTTGTATGTTCACTTTATGTGGATTCTATGACACAGCATTGCTACTTACCAATATAAAAAATTCACTATCAGGAATACCAATAACAAAGTCTTAATGCCATTGTATTGGACTTCATCTTTATTTGGTAATCTGTTTGATAGAGCTTTTGCAGCTCAGCTATATAGAAAATGTTGAATAAGTTGGTCCAAGACATTTTATTATAAATTTCCCTGGGTATGTACTATGTAGGAGCTTCAATATTCTCTCTGTTTATATTGCTGACTTACAAGGAGTTAATATAATCAATTTTTTCGGGTTTTATTCCTTATGGTTTTTACTCTCTCCATTATTTATACTTCTTATTTCCAAAGTTTGTCTTAATGTACTTAATGTTATTCTGATCCATCCTGCATCACATCAATATGTTTCATAGCTTCAATTACTGCATTGCTGCTAAGTTTGTATTAACTTTAGTTCCACATTGAAAATCACTTAACAGACAGATTTTGGGTGTTTTCCACAACACTCCCAAATTAACAAAATTCATTGATTTTCCATTCGCTGTCATTGCTAGTGATAACAGTATTACTTTTCTACTTCCTTTAGATGTTCTCTTTTTTATTCTATCTTAAAACTTTCACCATAGTACAATCTTTATACTTTTTCCTCAGATTCAGCCATATATATGTATGTATGTATGTATGTATATATATATATATATATATATATATATATACACATGTATGTATATATATATATGTATGTATGTATATATATATGTATATATATATGTATGTATGTATATATATATATATATGGGAAGAGTCTGTAGCGTTTTCAGGGTCTCACTACTAGATTGGATTCATAGTGATCCACCTGTTTACAGCCTCCCAAGAGCTGGGATTATAAGTGTACACCACCATACCCAGTCACAATTACCCTCTCAGCATGCCCCAGGGACAAGGCTAGCACTGCAGGCCAGGGGATCGAACCCCCAGCTCCTGTGCTTCCTTGCAGGCACTTTAATCCTCTGAGCTACTTAGCTAGCCCCAAACTATTCTATTGAGTTGTGTATTTCATACTTTCTGTATTGACTATTAATATTATTAATTTATCAATTTATTTACCAACTAAAGTATGTCTTCTCTCATCTGTTACTACATCTTTGATGAATTATTATTGCTAAAATATTACTTCATGCATGCCTCCAGGTGGATCAGGAAGAAGACTACCTCCATTAAATACATCAAAGCAGAAGGTATGCAAACATCTCTTAAAAACCTTATCTTCTACCTTCACCCACATATTCTGTCTTACTCATTCTTCTCCAAAAATGCCTCCTATAATATTTTCTCCTTTCTACGTTGTTATTTATTATTCTTTTGACCTTTGTGCATAGGATTTGCTTCAATTCATATTTTCACTGATCTCAATTTTAGTCATTCTTTAGTCCATCTATGTTCTTTTTCATAAAATTTTTGATTCTATGTCTTTGTTTATTAGATTCCTAAAGACCTCCTTTCATATGACCTTTAATGTACTAAGAATGATGTAATTTTCTTGATGAAGCTGTTTTAGGGCTTTTAAACTCATTGTCTGTGGCAAAGTGCATGGAATTGATAAGGAATTAATAATTTGGGTGAGATGTAATAGAGTCTACTATTATAGTTACTTTCTTGTCTATTATGCATCATATTTATGTTCTGTATTTTATGATAAAAGTCTTTGTTTTAATGCTTATTTCTCTTTTATGATATATAACACGATGATTTATGATACTGGCCTGAAAAGTTATGATTGAATTTTAAAAATTTTGTATGGTAACAAGTCATGTTGTAAAGCACATGTTTTCCTCATTTTATTATTTTAAAAGTCTATCTCAAGGGATTTTAGTTAACTAAGAAAAGCCAACTGTATAATATTTTTTTTTTTTACAAAAAATGTCAGGTTAAAGTACTGTATATGGTTCCAAACTTAATTCTGAGGGGATTTGACCCTGGAAGAAAAAAAAAAAAGCTTAATTACAATGCATGAAACAGAGCTAGATTGGTGAGATGAACTTTAGGAGGCTTAGATCAATAGCCTCCAATATTACAAGCTTCACTGGTGGCCCACTGCAATTGCAGAACGTTTGACTGTGTATGCATCTGCTTCCTCTTAGTCCAAAGAGAAGAATTTTCTTTTCCTTTCTTCTTCTTTTTTTTTCTTTCCTTTCCTTTTCTTTTTTTTCTTCTTAGCAACATCAATAGGGTGGTGTGTCATGCCCACACACTGTGCTCTGTAAAACTATTGTGAGGACAATATGCAATGTGTGAACTTTTAAAATAAGAAAGGGGAAAAGAAAAAAAAAAGTAGTGTTGATTGAATGTGTGAATGTTTACTTGTTTGATCAATCTTATATACCTATATGTATTAATCTAAACTGATCTGATGATGAAAATATGTAATATAACCATTGTTAAATTTATAAAATAAAAATATAAAAAAGGGGGGGAAAGAAAAAAAAAGTCAGGTTAAATATTATTTCAGTTTTGGATATGCATTACTTTCAGGAGTACTGACAGAACCCAGACGTGACAGATTTAGAGATAAGAACTCAAGAGTGCTGAGGCAGTCAGAACCATATCTTTGAGAAAAAGCTGAATGTATTGGGGCTAGTACTTAGCTCAAAAAATGCAAAAAATATGGTATATGTTTTGAAATACTATCATGTGGTTATGAATTTTTTTGTATTTCCAAAGGCAGAGAGAAAAATAGTAAAACCCAAAGATTATTTCAGGCCCATATCAAAAGTCATATTTTATTAACTAATAGGTAGTTCTATTCTATGTGAAATACAGGATGACCTGCTACACCATGGATACTCTTCAGAATGTGTGAAGTGTTTAGAAAATAAGATTACTTCTGAACAATTATTAATGTCCCATATGCACTTAATATTGTTCTTATGGTATGTATCACTACTTGCTTAATAGTGTGTAATCTAATGACAAGTGTGCTATATAATCCTTGGCAGATATCACCACATCAGTCTTGAAAAAGTTAATAGTTTAGGAACATACTCCTAATGATAACAATCGACTATTCCTAGTTTGTGGTTGGGTGTATAAAAGATGGACAAGGAGAATATAGCCTTAGAGAGCATAGGCTTTTGGTGTAGTAGAGGAGTAGAATGATTGTTTTGTTGTTTAGCTGGTGAGAAGAGCTTTACAGTTTACTTTTTTTTTTTTTTTCTTTTTGAGACAGGGTCTTGCTATGCAGTTCAGGCTGGCCTTGAGCTCACTTTGGTAGCCCAGGCTGGTCTTGAACTCGCACTGATCCTCCTGCCTCAGCCTCCCGAGTGCTGGGATTACAGGCATGCGCCACCACGCCTGGCTCTCTACAGTTTACTTTCAACCCTGAAATTTAGGGAACTTGTATCTGCTCTCAAGGGAAATCAAAAGGGAAGGGACTGTATAGAGCGTGTGCTTTACAGCACAGAAGGGGGAAAAAAAAGCGTTCTTAGCAAACATCTTTACCTACACAGTTGGAGAAAACTATGGAAACTTCCCTCTAGATTCTCAGGGAAGAGCAGCAGGAGGTCCCAGATGGCTTTCATGCACCTGGGCTCCTGGATAGGCTGAATTCACTAGAAAGAGAAAGAGACTAGGAAATGTCCAGGGCTTAAATTTAAATGACTGGAAGGAGCAGAGTTATTGTGTGTGTCATGGAAATTTCAACTGGGGCATTTCATTAGTTAATCTCAGAGAAGTAAACCACAAAACTCTAGTAGAAAGAGTGATCATTAAATATGTGCAAACCAATACATATACCATCAGTGATATATGATGACAGTCTGTCGAGCTGTATTATGTCTGCGGATAATCATTTTCCTTGCTCTTCTCTCTGTGGTACTCATTGTTGAGAAATCAGCTACTATAACTTGGGAGTGAGGATGAAGACTTAATAAGGACCACTCTGCAAACTTTGTAACTTCAGGTAATACCAAGGCAAATGAGGCAAAAAAAACCAATTGTCTGCAATTACGAGTTTTTATTATTAAACTGTAGTGATGATTTTAATGACCAAAACAACACTGAAACTACACATGATATACTGGGAAGTCTATTAATTCTCTAAGACCATAAGCTTTAGGAATTCTGAGATATTATCAGGAGCAGCAAAAAATTCAGCCCCTAAAATTAGTTTACTTATGACCAATAAGCCTGAAATCCATGGGTATACTAAGTGTGTGTCCATGAAGATTGTCATATAAGCTATATAACCCTCTAGAGTATAGGATGATGATATTTCACCATTCAGATTCTCTGTGCTGTACCTTTGATAGCTCTTCCACTGTTTTCGACCAGGGTGAAAGTTTGATGTAGAAAAGGAGGCCATGGGGAACCTTATTCACTTTCCAGGCCTCATTGTGACTTTTGGTCATCTTCTTGAAAGTACTTACAGTTTGTGACAGGTTAAAATGTCTGCTTCATGAGATTATAATTTTATAATAGTTACTATTAGTTATTTCAGAACTTTTGTAATAAACAGAGACTTAACAGAGACTTCCCTGAACATAAGTGAAAAAATTACGAACTGCCTAGAATTTCATTTAATCCTAAGAAAAGCGGGCCAGGAAAAAGTTGTTTTGTACATTGTTTCTATCAGTCCACACATTTAATAAGCCATTAATGATATGTATCTATGTACATACCCATTTTACTCTTTTGTTGTTTATATGTCCTTTGGCCTCAGTAATCATATCTTCATCTTTGTTTTCTTCAGTTATATTACAGCATTCCATTGAGGTTGGAATAGCTCATTCCAACACTTTTAATGGGAAAGTTTATTAAATATTTAAAATATTCAGTGTTTAAGTATTCACCATTAAGACCTATATTTAAAATATCAGTTGAATAAACGTGATTACTTTATATAGACTTTTTGAAAATTGATTTTACTGAGAGAAACAGCAATGAGACAATTTCAAAACAGGTTAGTAGGACAGTTACAATAGTTTATACACTGCCAATTGTTGTCTTCATAGTAGTTATTCAGAGGACAAGATGCAGACATGATATCTTGTCTAAACTCTATGAATAAAAATATTTATTAACATTGAACCAAGAGAATCTATCCTAACTAATAATAATATCCTCACTACAAAATGTTCCTTTATATCCCCCTTTTCTGTTTTGTTTTGTCAGAGATGGGTGTGCCATTGCCGTTCAAATATTTTCAATGCATGTCTTCAACAAAATAACACAATAAGTAAAATAGTCCATAATAGTAGTGGGTTATCCTCAGAACTAACAATATCATAAGTTGTTAACTTGAACCTTTTATAGCTCAGCATAGTAATGTGGCTTTCTTTTTACACTTCTGAGTTATACTTTTCTGTTGGATGATTAGAAAACAAGATAAAGGAAGGCCTATATAACAAAAATTGAAACTTCTGTATCTGACAAAGTGAGTCAAACTTGTCAGGATTTACCCTGTAACAATGTACAGTAGTTTGATATTTTGTAAGTGTCAGCCATCTGGATGAGACATGGCCTTACTTGATCAATTTGCTCTCTGTGAAAGCCTGAGTATGTTTTCTCTCTAGGTGACTCTCCTTAGGCACACTATACATTGTTGATTATTTTACTTTGTGGCCCCATAATATCCTTGAACCAAAAATTTGGAACACTACTGAGTCACAGGATGTTACAATACAGGTTCTCTTATGACCTGAGTTCTCACTGACTTTGAAGGGCTAGGGCCAAAATATTTCATTTTTCTCAAATTTTTTGGTCTACAAGCTTAAAATGTTAACCATCCAGTAGAGAAGCTTAAAGATAATACTATGTAAAATGGGGAGTTGAGCTTGACATCACTATCTGTCTGAATATTACATGCCTTAGACATAACACGAAACTGGCATTTTCCATCAATCATTGATAATCTAAATTTTAAGTCCCTACAGAATGTGATAAAATATTTACACATTTTTAGACCAAGATTTAGAAACCCAACAACATACAACATTGTAGCAGGACATGCCTATGACTTTTTTTGTATCTCTTGCTTTCTTTTATTACCTTTCTTAAAAACAGACATGTACTTAAGAGAGATTATAGCAATAATTGCTATAACGTTAGAAGCACTATCATTTAGAAGACCAGAATGATAGGTGTTCCATACATGGTTTTAGTGTTACACATTGTGATCCTCAGTGTAGTTGCTTGGTTCATAGATATCAGCATATAGAGTTAGTCAGAGTGAGAATTCTACCAATTAACTGCGACTTTCAAATACTGATGGAGATTATTACGACCATTGCCTTTACCATCTTGTATATACAAATGTATGGTATTACCTCCGCTATGTTTCCTAACTTTTTCCTTACTCTCTTTCCATTGTTTAATTCTTAAGTTCTTGCTTTCCATTTTACTGTGTTAGACATTTCAATTTTTCATTTCTTCTTTTGCATTCTCACACTAGAGAGACTTTATATATTCACACATGTGAGTCTGGTTTATTTCACTTATGAGTCTATCTTCAAGTTGGATCCACTTATATATGAAGACTTCAAGTTTATTTTATTTTTATAGCTGAGTAATACTCCATTGCATAAAAACACCACATCTTTTACATCCATTCCTTATGTGACAGGCATTTTGGTTGTTTCTAAGATTTGGATGTCATAAATTATGCTGCTATAAACATAGGTGCACAAATATCATGGTGATATGACATTTTCATTTCTTTTGGGAAAATTTACAGTAGGATACAATGGGATTTCCAGTCCTATTTTTTCTAAGGAGTCTCCACGCTGATTTCCATAATGGGTGCACCAGTCTGCATTCCCAGCAGCAGTGAAAAAGAGTTCCATTGTCTGCACAGCCTCTCCAACATTTGTTGTTGGTTGATTTCTTTATAACAGCCATTCTTTCTGGGGTGAAATGGTATCTCAATGTTGTTTTAATTTGCATTTCACAGATGTTTAGCAATGTGGAGCATTTTTAAAATGTATTTATTAGCTTCTAGTATTTCTTCCCCTGAGAAATGTGTAGTCATCTCAGATTCCATTTCTGGATTGGGTCTTTGAATTTTGGGCCCTAAAGTTTTTTAGTTTTTCATAAATTGTAGAGTGAAGACTTTTGTCTTAGTGCTTGTTAATTAAGATTTTTTTCAAAATTTCTGGGTTGTCTTTTCACTCTGTTGGTAACTCCATTTAACATGCAAGAGTTTCTCAATAAGAGGAGGTCCCAATTGTTAATTTTTTCAAGTATTACGCAGTTTTGTTCATGAACTGTATGCTACCCCAGTCTCTTCAAGATTTCCTCCTACTTTCTGTCCAGAAGATTTAGTATTTCTGTTTTAATGTTAGATATTTAATCCATTTTGACTTTGTTTTAGTGCACGGTGGTAGACTTGGGTCAAGTTTTATTTTTCAGCATGTAGAGAGACAGTTTTTCAAGTACTATTTCTTAGATAGGTTATCTTTTTTCCAGTAGACATTTTGATCACTTTGTCAAAGATAAGGTAGTTGAGCATGTTTGTAGTAGTAGCTTCTGCATCTTCTAATTTGTTCCATTGATCCTCAGGCCTATTTTTTTTTTTTTTGTCATACCATGCTGATTTTTTCACAGGAGCTTTGTAGTATAATTTCATGTAAGAAAGTACAATGTCTCCTTCCCTGTCTTTGTTGCTCAGGATTGCCTTTTCTATTCTAGGTTTTTTCCTAGTACCAAGTAAATTTTATGAATGATTTCTCTAGTTCTGTGAGCTATGTTGGTGGTATTTTGATATGGATTGCATTAAATCTGTATAACAGTTTAGGGAGTATGGCCATCTTCACAATGTTGGTTCTTCCTATCCAGGAGCAGGGAATATATTTTCGTTTGATGAAATCCTTTACAATCTCTTTTTTCAGAGTACTGTAATTTTCACTGAATGGATGTTTTACTTCTTTAGTTAGATTAATGCCTAAGTATTTCATTTTACATGGTGCTATAGTGAAAGGTATTTCTCTAATTTCTCTCTCAGTGTGTTTGTTATCTGTGTGGAGAAATGCTACAGACTTTTGCATACTGACTTTTTATCCTACTCTGCTACTGAACTTGTGTATTGATTCTATTAGTTTTTTGTGGAGTATTTTTGTTCTTCCAAGTAAAGTATAATATCATCTGAATATAATGATCATTTAACTTCTACTTAACCTACTCTTATTCCTTTTATTTCTCTCTCTTGTCTAATGATTGTAGCTAATGATTCCAGAACTATATTGAATAGGGGTGGTGATGGAAGATATCCTTGTCTTGTACCACATTTGAGAGTAAAATATTTCAGTTTTTCCCCATTTAGAATTATGTTAGCCATTGGATTGTTGTAGATAGGTTTTGCCAGACTGAGTTAGAGTTCCTATTTTCCAGTTTTCTGTAGGACTTTGAACATGAATAAATGTTAGACTTTGTCGAAATTTTTTCTGCATCAATTGAAATGATCATGTGTTTTTTGCATTTAGCCCTATTGCACATGTTGAACCATCCTTGCATCCCTGGGATGAATCCTACCTGGTCATGGTGTGTAATCTTGATGATATGCTGTGTGCTATTTACAAGGATTTTATATTTATTTATTTATTTATTTATTTATTTATTTACTTACTTATTTGTGGGACCAGGGTTAGAACTCATGACCTTGTACTTGCCAGGCAGGCACTTGTGCCACCGAGCTATCTCCCCAGCCCCTACAAGGATTTTATTGAGAGTTTTGAGGATGCTTTCATAGCTCTAGGACTAGCAAAATCTCTCAGCTTAGGAGATCTGGATCTACCAAGTTTCAGCTCATCGAGATGTGCCTGACTGGGTCTGGCTGCTGTGCTCAAATTCTTTCTGCTGCACCCAGTGAAAGCAAACCTGCTGTGCCCCTCTGGCAGGTTGTTCAGCTGTTGGATTAGCTAGGTTGGTCTGGCATCCACCTCTCTGCATGGCATTCTGTCACAGGGTTGCACAGGAGGCCTGTCTGATGGAGGAGTTTCCCATGAGTGTGCAGAAATTGTCACACCCACTCAGGTTCTGTGGTCTGGCCTGAAGTGTTCTGGGGTGTGGTGAATAGGTGGAATTTCCTCACAGGCTGGTTGTGGTCTAGTTCAGGAGTGCTGTGGGTGTGGCAAACAGTCTGAAGATTCCACACTCAGGCTGGGCTGGCTGGAAGGGTTCTAGGGTAAACCAAACATGCAGAAGTTGCACACACAGGCTGGGTCTGGGATGTAGCTAGAGAGCATTTTGGGTGTGGCAAGCAGGCCGAAGTTCCCACACTCATGCTGGCCCTGGGGTCTGGCTGGGGAGTATAAAGACTTTTTAAGGTGACAAATTTCCAAGACTCTTAAATAAATTAACTTAAGCAATATTCTTTGTAAAAACAATATCTCTGAGTGGCTCACGCCTGTAATCCCAGCACTCAGGAGGCT
>PVJA010051671.1:0-12736 GCA_004027025.1 Myocastor coypus
TGGTCTCCTGTTTTCAGCCTCCCCAGTGCTAGGATTACAGGAGTGTGCCACTACGCCTGAACTCAGTGGCTGGCTCAATATGCCCTGGGGGTGGGCATGTTGTGCTGGGGATCAAACCGTGGTCCCTGTGCTTGCCTAAGCTTGCCTAAGCAGGTGCTTTAGTCCACTGAGCTATCTCGACAGCCCCTACTTTAAGTGGACCAATTTATGGCCTTTTAGTGATGGCCTGGTAGGAAGAGGTGGAAATTTAGCCAAGGAATGCAGAAGGCAGCCTCATACCCTAGTAGAAACCAGAAAACTGCAATACCTTCTTTTTTTTTTTTTTAATTTTATTTTCTTTATTACATTTCAAAGAGATGGCTCCCAGGTCCTTGAGAAAGTCTTGTCATTGGCTGTAAACTGCCAAGAGACTTAAGACTCACATACATCTCAAATGGGCAGAAAAAGAACTCATAATTCCTTACTGAAAGTAGACACTCTCAGGGCCAACCAGATAGCTCAGCAGACTAAAGCACCTGCTTCGGCAGAGCACAGTGGCTCAGGTTCCATGCTGTGCCAGCCCCGCCTCATGGCACACTGAAACAGTGACTGAGATTGGGGATGCTGGCATGCATGCCTGTAATCCCAGTTTTGGGAGGCTGAAAGCAGGAGAATCACTAAGAGTCAGATCTGTGTAGTGAGACTCTGCAGACCCTGTACTTTATAAATACATTCATAAATAAATATATAAAGTAGACACTCTCCAAAGAGAGGTTGGGGCCTCCTGGGTTAGGCTACTGTCATGGTTTGTATATAGGGGTTCCCCCAAAGCCCCTTGTGCAGTCATGGTGCAGCTACTGGAATTTGTAGTTGATTATTGTGCAAATGGGTGCTGCACCTGCCCTGGGGCATGTGATTTGCCTTTCAATGTAAGGAAGAGAAGTTAGCTGCTTGAGCTGCTGCTAGCTCTGTCCCAGCTCTCTTGCTCTTTGCTGCCACCATGAAAGGTTGTTACCTGCCATGTGCCGCTCTGTCTTGGAGCCAGCTGAAGATGGACTGAAACCTCCAGTAACTGTGTATAGTAATATGAGACAAGCCCAACTGATATCCCGAGAAGTAGGAAACAAGAAACAGGGCCCAGGGAGGGCTGCCATCTATTGTTGGTCCTGGAAAGCTGGGATTTATGACTGCAGATAGCAGCTTCTCTTGCTGGAGCCCTGTTGGCTGACCTCTTGCTTAGGATGTTAATGGTTGTCTCCTTCCCTGCTCATTTTTTTATGTTAGCATCTGTCTTAGTTACTCTTTACTCATTGCTGGGACAAATACCCGACACTCAAAATGAAGGAAGGAAAGGTTTATTTAGCTCACAGTTACTGGAGGTTTCAGTCTATATTCGGCTGGCCCAAGGCTGAATGGAACAGGGCAGAAAGCATCCAGTTCATGGTGGCCAAACAGCAACAATCTCAACAGAGGCAACCGACCAAACGGGAGCAGAGAGCAACAGCTCTAGTCAGTCTCTCGGTCTCTCTTTATACTACATCAGGTTCTCTGCCTTAGGCTATCTGCCTCAGGCCACATCCATAGTCTCAGCAGTAAAACACACAGTGAACCTAGTGTTAGGTAAATAGTAGAAGACATAGTGATTTGTAATCTGTATTCACCAAAGTAGTTGTGCACATTCCTTAGCCTGATTGTAACCCTCAATAAAGGTGAGCTCTTTCTGGAGCTCTGGGCTCACTTGGAGAGTGACAAATCTCAGTGAGTCCTCTGAAGCTAAATTCATCAGGTCTTCTCTTTGCTGCTTTTGGCACCAGCTCACAACATACAACATCTATGAGCTAAATAAACCTTTCCTTCCCTCATTTTTTTTTTTAGAATTTTTTATTTTATTTTATTTTATTTTTTCTTGTTTCAGAACCTTTGTTTGTTTATTCACTCATTTTTATGGCCGGCTCAGCCTGCCTTGAGGGCAGGGCTGGCGCAGCATGTGGTGCCGGGGATCAAACCGTGGTCCCTGAAGCCGCCCAAGCTTTCCCAAGCAGGCGCTTTAGACCACTGAGCCATCCCACCGGGCCCCTCCTTCCCTCATTTTGATTGTTGGGTATTTGTCTGAGCAATGAGAGAAGAGTAACTAAGACAGCTACTGTGAGTTCAAGACTCGGGGTTAGAGAAAGGCCAGGGACCTCCAGGCTGGAAGAAGGCTGGCTAAAGCTTAGTAAAGACAAAGGAACAGTAAGGTTAAGGCCACTGTCTTGCTGTCAAGACATCTGAGTTTGACTCCAGTCTATGGCTGGATAGCCTGAAACAAGCTTTTCAACCTCTCTGGACCTGATTTCCTCACCGTATAAAATGCAGATGATTACTCGTACCTCACAAGAGATGATCTACAGATTACATGTATTAGTCCAAGGCTGGCACTCACAGCAGTACCTGGCACGTAGTAAAGGTATCCGTTGCTATTAGTGAATTGCTTCATAACTCTGAGCCTCAGTTTCCTCCTTCTGTCTCAGGATTAGTGTCTAAAACTAAGGGAGATCATGGAAGCAAACACCCTTAGCCTAAGACTGGCATCTGACGAAATGTTCTTGTAACTATAGTTACTGGAGTTACCAATCCGTCCCGTGTTTCACACATACTGCCTGTGTCAAGGAACCACACCTCAGGCTTTTATTTCCTATTTTGTTACTATAACCATTATTTATTATTGTTTTGTTGCTATTCTCTCATACTCTCCTCCATGACTACTAGTGACACTGCAGTATTGTTTTTGGGTTTGTTTGTTTTTCTTTTTTCTTTCTTTTTTTGTCTTTTTGAGACAGGGTCTCGCTATGAAGTTGAAGCTGGCCTTGAGCTCACTTTTGTAGCCCAGGCTGGTCTCGAACTCACATCGATCCTCCCGCCTCAGCCTCCCAAGTGCTGGGATTACAGGTGTGCACCACCACGCCTGGCTTTTGGGGTTTTTTTTTAAATTGTATTTATTTATTTATTTATTTATTCATTTATTTATTTGGTTTCAGAGCTTTTGTTTGTTTATTTATTTTTAATGGCCGGCTTAGCCTGCCCTGAGGGCAGGGCTGGCTGGCACAGCATGTGGTGCCGGGGATTGAACCACAGTCCCTGCAGCCACCTAAGCTTTCCTAAGCAGATGCTTTAGACCACTAAGACATCCTGCTGGGCCCCAGTATTGTTTTTCTTAATGCAGTTAGTACAGTGTCCACAGGGTCTCATGGAGCAGCTCAGACTCATAGCGGTCCTTCTGTTTTCAGCTTCCCAAGCACTGGGATTACAGGTATGTGCCACCACCATGAGCCTCAATCACAGTCTCAGCATGCCCTGGGATGGTGCTGGCACCACACACCAGGGATCGAATCACTGGCCCCTAAGTCTGCCTAAAGCGTTGTAATCCACTGAGCTATCTGGCTGGCCCTGGTATTATTATCTCACTCCTCTCCAAATCCCTGTCCCCTTCCATCAAGCATTTCCACTGCATATCAGGACCTCTGATCTCTGAACTGGGTCTTTTCTTTTCTGATTGGAAGAAAACAAAGGTCTTGATTACCAGCACTGAAGCAGAGGCTGACCGGATGCTGGCATTTATGGGCCCTCTGGACAAGGGGGAGAGGGAGGGGTATAGGACAAAGCTGTCCTCTGTGCCCTTCACTGTTGCCAGTCCCATGCTCCCTGTGCTCCTTCATGATTTCACCTAGTCCCCACCACCACCATCGGCTCCCCCACAACCTGACTGGACCCCGGGAAATCAAAGAATCTCAAGACATGCCTCCCCCAGGACTGCTACTTTAGGCCTCAGCTTCTCCAACCCTGGACGGGCTTTGCCTCACCCACCATGGCCCCGCTGCAAAAGCTTAGTGTGAAAAACAAATGAGGCAGAAGTGACTCCTTTAAAGCACCATACAAAGTAATTACATCTTTATTGAAGTCTTTCTGCGCCAGAAACTTGCCACACAGAAGTGAAAGGCACAGTCCCTGCCCTGGAGGAGCTCACAGTCTAGTAACAAGGCAGAAGAGAACAAGAGTCCCAAGGAGACGCAGGGCCCAATGCGGCCCATACTCCCACCTGGCCATGGGAAAGTGCATAGGAAGCTTCTCCTCAACTCTTCCACCTTTTCTGGGGCAGTGGGCTTCCCCAGCTCTGTCCTGGGTACCCTGAGAAGGGTGCAGCTACTATCTCAAGAAGCTAGAACACCCTGACACTATATATACAACAGTAACTTTTATTTCCCAAAGCTGCAAACCAGTGCAGCAGAAGCTGGGGGTACTGAGGACATTAGAAGAGAGGGCTGGGCCAGCCCAGTCCAGTGGTGAGAAGGAGAAGTAACCAGAAGACTTGGTACCCAGAGCCAGGGCAGTAGGATGAGAGGGAAGCTTTCAGGTGGAAAAGCTCATAGGAGGGCACCACCAACCACGGCCAACAGAACAGCTGCCAACCCAAGCACAGGAGCTGCAGAGCCTTTACTCAAGGGTGTCGTAGTCCAACTTTTTGCAGGGTATTGTCCCATATTACTGCGGTCTTGGTGGCCAGCTGCACCTCCAAGCAACCTTGATTCATCTTTCTGAGAGGGATGTACTTCTTGGGGAAGAGTCTGGCTGGTTGGGATTGGGGTGGTTTTGGTGATAGAGGAAAGAGTAGTTGGCACTGAGGTGGAAGTGATGACAGAGGTGGTTGGAGCTGGAGTGGCTGGAGCTTGGGTGGTGGGAGGGGGCAGGAGGACAAGGGGTGGGATTTGAGGAGAGAAGTAGGTCTTGTTGCGGAGGTCTGAGTTACAGCGGGACCCCTGGCAGCAGGAGCCACTGAGTGTGAACCCAGGGCCCGTCACCCCATCTCGGGTGCAGAACTCATTCTGGACACAGCCCCGGACAGGCAAGGACACGGTCACATTAGCTGTAGAAGGGAGACACAGATAAGTCAGTGGTCAGATGGAGAGAAGCTGGCACAGCCAGACTAAAACACAGGAATCTCTGGAGCAAGACAAGATGAGAGGACCCCTGAATAGGGCAGAAGGGCTCTACAACCACTGATAAAATAATCTCACATCCAGTCCCACCCTGAAAAACAGGGTCCCACTGTCTTTGGCACATGGTGGATCACATTTTCATAGTGTCTTAAGAGGGAAAATGTGTACCCTGAACTACAAGTCTACCTCGAAACAAAGATTCAGGCTACAATACACACCTCTTCTAGGACCAAAGAGCAGAATGAGCTTCCCCTATGTCTCTCACTGTTTCCCCATCCCATCTCCGTCAAAATGTAATCTTAGAGCCAAAGCTATAGTTCCCATAGAACACTGGGCACAGGATGGGGTTGAAGAATTCATTTCCTCTGCTCTGAATTAGGAGCCTAGAAGCTGCCTGAACCTCTCCTACTGCTCGGAAAGGGGAGCAGCTCTGAGTTCTAAGGGCTCAGAACCAGATTCTCCACACAACATGGGCAGAAGTCTAGAAGCTTAAATACATTTCCCATTGTATGCTCTCCTGTTCTGTATTTGCCATCTCTTTCTATGAAAACACAACCCGTCAAAGTTCTTTTTAGGATAAAAGCATCCTTCTCACTAGAACACGTGGTTATGGGATTGCGTTTCTCAAAATACTCCAATCACAGTCCCCGGAATGCCTTGAAGGTGAGGGACCCAAAAGCCCCACCACCACTCAGGATCTCCCAGAAAGGCTTCATCTCTGGCAGATGCAGGGCTTGCTCACCTGCAGTCAAGGTGACGTTGCCATCGAAGCAGCCCTTGTAAACGCGGTCGCTGGCGTTGTAGCAGTTCACGACGGGCGGTGCTGTACCCTGACACTTCTCGTGGCTCAGCCCCACACAGCTGTAGCACTGGACGCCATTGGGCTCGTACGCACTCTCATTGCCTGCAGGGAAGCCGCGAGTCAGGAAAGGGTCCACAGAGCCGAGTACCGCAAGTCTGACTGCGGGGCTGTGGGGCGTGGCCACCGCCGTCTTGATCACGCCCCTTACCCTAGCCCCGCCCCCAGCATCACCTCCTAGACCTGCCCGATGAAGCTCCGCCCACTACTACAGCATCTGGGCGTGGCCCTGCCTCCCCGCCGGACGGACCTGTGGGATTGAGCCCTCGCGAGGTGAGGTTGAGCTTGTTGTTGCAGTGGTCCTGGGAGCACTGCTGCAGCTGGATGAAGGCCAGAAGCCCATGGAGGTCCAGTCCGCGGTCGTTCTTGCCGGGGAGTCCCGAGCCGCAGCCTCGCACAGCCACCGAGAATTGCCCATGGACTGCGGAGTGGGAGGGGACAAGTCGGGGGCGTGGCCTGTGTGGGCGGAGCCTCGAAAAGGACCCCGGGGATGGACAGGCTGGGGGCTAACAACATTCTCTACGACCTCCGGACCCATAGGACAGCGGGGTTTGGGATGGGGGCGGATTTCTGCAGGACCCAAGTGGAAAAGGTGGCTCTGTTCCCAGATTGTCCCAGTCCCTCCTAACTCGCAGTCCCCACCTCTGTAATGCCCTAGAAGGAGGTGCGAGGCTGTGCTGAAGGGTCTTGGTTTAGGATGAATGGGAGGGACAGACCCGAAATTAGGGGTGTGGCTGGAATTGAAGGGGACCCTAAAACGATGAGGCCGGCTAAAGGAGCCCAAAGAGGGTGGAGGGTGCTCAAGCACCCCGGGGTCGCACTCACTGGTCTCCACCGCCCCGACGGCCTCCGTGCAGACTTGCACTCCCGCCGCACACTTCACCGTCTTCATCTTGTGCGGCGAGCACCCACTGTCTCCTTTCTGCACACAGCTGTAGCACTCCAGGGCCTGCGCTCCTGCGAGTGTTGGGTGCGGGTGTGGGGCGGAGCAGAGCTGAGCGATCCTTGCCGCGGTGTCCTCCCACAGAGGAGAGAGAGCCCTTCCCACGCCCTCCGTCTCCAGAAGGAGACAATCCTACTGCTCAGCTTTTCCCAAGGCAGGAGCTGAGGAAGCTTTCTCACAAATCAAGGCCATGGGCTCACTGGGCCCCTTTCCTACATGCCGCCTCTGCCTTGGGTGAGAGCATCCTCCCCAGAGCCCTGCTGGCCCAAGGAGATGAGCGTGCCATGATGCACCTCCTGCCAGCATAGGAGCGACAGGTTCCCACTGATCTCTGCTTAGGATGGGAGAACTTTCCCCACAGCCAGCTGTATCAAGGATCTATTCCCTCCGTCCCTTCTGAGCAGGGCAGGGTGTCCTTCCCACTGCGCCCCTCTGTTCAAGATGAGAGGACTCTGCCTACAGCTCCCCTGACCAGGCAGGGAAACTTTCCACGACCTACTCATACCAGGCTGGAGGACTTTCCCCACAGGCCTACTGTTGACAGTGAGCCTTGTGGAGGTGGGGATCCTCCTCCCTAAGAGCCGCACTGTACCTCTGGCACTTTCTGGCAGCAAACCCACCTTCACCAAGCAGCAGTGGCAGCAACAGGAGCCAGCCTGTGGTCCAGATCGAAGCCCGGGCACTTGCTTTCCTGGCGGAGTCCATGGCTCCGTCCTGCTCCCTCGGCGTCCCCCCTGGGTGTGCCGCCTCCCAACCGGGGCCCTCTTACCCTAACCCTGGATGAGTAACCTAGCCCGGGGCAACGCTGGCCTTGCCCAACCGGGCCCAGTCAGCGTCCGTTGTGGGGCGGGACCGGCCCGCCCCTAGGTGCCTCACCCACAGGGAGAGCGGCCGCCAGCCCTGAGCAGCTTCCAAGGAGGAAAATGACAGAAGTGAAGGTTCCCTGACAGCTCCTGGGGAGAAAGTCTCTGGTGGGAACAGAGAAATGGGGCTCTGGGAGAGGCGGGAGCTCCTCAGCATCAGTATTCAGTACACAAAGAGCAAAGACCTTGGGCCTTGATTTGATGGAGGGAGGGTAAGTGATGTTAGAGAGTAGGAGAACTGTGCCTCTCCTCACAGGACTCCTGGTCCGATGAGGGAGCCTCATGTTAAATAATCATGCACAATGGCTTGTACCAGGATCAGTGAAGGAAGAGTCCCAAGGAGGGATGGAGTCTAGAAGCGGACCTCATTGTCCTGAGGAAGTGAAATGTGGCTGCGGCCATGACATTCTATGAAGTCAAGTGAAGCAGAGTGTATGCAGGGGCCAAACTACATTGCAAAGACTCATGCAAAGATGGACCAATGGGAAATGTCACTGCCCCTTCACAGAAAGGAGGACAGGGTGTCCAGAGCTCCCAGACCTGGGGCGTGCCTGAAACCCTGGAACTTACTGAACCCTGCACGTATTGTTTGTCCACTCCAGAAGGGTGAGAGCTGAGGTTGAAAGACTCCTAAACCAGCAAAGGAGATGGGGATTCATTCTGAAAAAGCTGGAGAGTGTTTGAGAGGGTCCCAATCAGGTATGGAAACTAACCTCTGGGGAGAGAAATCAGACCAGGAGCTGCCTCTCTAGGGGCCTTGCCCCAGACGGAGCAAAAGAGCAGCCCCACTGTCCCTCTGAGGAGGCCACTGCGCATGTGCACACATAGGTGAGGTATCATGACACTGCACATTTGTGTGCCTCTGCACTATGATGTCCAACAGAAACAGAGAAAGCCAGGTGTGGTGGTACATGCCTGTAATCACACCATCTACTTTGCAGGCTGAGGCAGGAGGATCACAAATTTTAGGCCAGCCTGGCAACTTATCAAGACTTTGTTCTCAAGTAGAATAAAGAAGGTAGGGGCCCAGCAAGATGGCTCAGTGGTCTAAAGCACCTGCTTAGGAAAGCTTAGGCGGCTGCAGGGACCATGGTTCAATCCCTGGCACCACATGCTGCGCCAGCCCTGCCCTGAGGGCAGGCTGAGCCGGCCATAAAAATAAATAAACAAACAAACAAGAAGTTCTGAAACAAGAAAAAAAAATTTTAAATTAAAAAAAAAAAGAATAAAGAAGGTAGATATTTGCCTAGCATATGCAAGGCCCTGTCTGCAGAAAAAAATTTAAAAAAACGATTACTTACTATGGCCTCTATGTAAAAGAAAGAAAAGGAGTCTAGGAGGAGTGAGAGAATGCTGGGAGACCAGTCAGGTAGCCAGCTTTCTGGTAAAAAGAGAAAAGCAGCTCCTAAGAGTTTGAAGCTGGTTTGGGCTCCACAGAAGGGGTGTGGGATTCTCATGCCCATAAATGACCTTGCAGAACACTGACATAGGTCAAGGCCATGATGCTGTAAAAGGTCAAAACAAAAATCAAAATCACCCTATAACCGCCACATCTACACACAGAAGCAAGATCATTATGCAAGCCCCAAGATGACTATGCCATATTGTGGGCTAATCTAAGTGACTGTTTACATTATATTGTTATATTCCCATAAATTTTGACTTTAATCTTTCTTTGCTTCTCTTGTCTCATAAATGAGATTTATGGAAATATCCGATCATAGCATGACCCCTACTCTGTGACAGTGTCCATTCTAGAGTGAGGCCCCAATTCCTTGAGTTGCCTCCAAAACCACAACACTTTCACCCAAATTTTTAAATAAGTTCTTTTTAGTGTCCTTTCTCTGGAACACCTCCTGGGGACTGCATGCTGTGTGTTCTCCTCACTTCCAAAGCAGTGAAGCCAACTTGGTCCACCACAAATGAGTTCCTATAGAGAACTTGGCAAGGCAAGAAATGATATTACTTGGCTTAGCATAGTAGCTAAGGGATCCAAAATATTCTAGGAGGAAGATGGGCAGGGATGACTGAGACCAAAACAGAGAGAAAGCCAGGCATAATGGCAAAACCCTATAATCCCAGCATACTGGGAGCCTGAAGCAGGAAGATTACACGTTGAGTCCAACCCAGGCAAGTTAGTGACATGACAAAATCTGGTTCAGAAGTCAAAACTAAAAAGGACTGGAGAGGTAGCTCAATGTGAAGACCCAAGTTTGATCATGAGTTCAACCCCCAGTACTGTACTGCAAAAAATAAAAAATTTTGTAAAGCAGGGAAGAGTCAAAGGAAGGTTTCCAAGAGCTTTTTTTTTTTTTTTTTAATGACTGGTTCAGCCTGCCCTGGGGGTGGGGCTGGCACAGCATGTAGTGCCAGGGATCGAACTGTAGTCCCTGCAGTTGCCTAAGCTTTTCTAAGCAGGCACTTTAGACTGCTGAGCCATCTCAATGGCCCCTAAGAGCATTGTGAATAGCTGGAAACCACATCATGACAGTAATAACAATGACAACAAAAGCACTAATAACAATGATCAAGTATCCAATATTTATTCTACCAGAAGCTGTTCTAAACACAGACATTCATTGTTTTATTTATTCCTCACTGTTAAGCTGAGTGTGTCTACAATTGTTTACTGAGCACCTACTCTGTGATTAGTACTTTCTGAGGCTCCACTCTGACCAGCAAGACAGCTCTGGCAGGGGGAGGGCTTTGACCCATTTCACAGATGAGGAGACTGAGGCTTGGAAGTGGCTTTGAATGTAGGGCTTCTCCAAAGACTTCCACTGCTGCTTATCAGAGCAACAGCCTGATCTTAAACCTAAAACGATATTTTGCCTTGACCCTCGGTTTGGGAGCCAGCCAGACTTGGGTGTGAATCCTCATGCTGCCACTGATTTGCTGTGTGACTTAGGGCACGTGGCTCCCATTCCTTGATGTTGACAGTCCCCTCCATCGACAGAAGAGTGACCAAAGCATTCTCTTATATTCTGCAATCCTTTGCACCCAACAACCCTAAGAGAGATTTTAAGGGCAGTTAATTTACAAGCTGGGGACATCGAGGAGGAAAGAGACTGCATGCTTTGCCCAGGGTCACATGAGGAGAATCAAACCCAGGCAGCTGGCTTGAAAACCAACAGATAGAAGTGTGAGTATGCGGGTTACCAGCTGTGAAACTGTCGCATACCTAGGCTCTGCGGGCCTCAGTGTCCTCCTGTGTAAAAAATGAGATCCTAAGAGTACCTGCCTTGTAAGAAACGTGTGGGGATGAATGTCAGCTCTACAAGCAGCCCCACAAATAGGGCTCCATTTTGAGTGTTAGGACTGCTAAGGGCCGGTTCAGCCAACTATTATTGAGGTTCGTTATTGTTGTTCCCAACCTCCTGAGCTTCAGCTAAGCCCCAGACAAGGGGCTCATAAGCAGCCTCTTCTGGAGTTCCCAGTGCAGGGGTGGAGAGGAGCGCCCATTTCACACAAAAAAGAACCGACACGCAGTGGGGAAGGTGTATGATCAATTTCACATGGCAAGGGGAGGGACGGAGCTGGCTCCACCCAGCCAATTTGCTGGGTGACACCAGGGAAAACAATGGCCATGTTCAGAAACGTGTCTAGCCCCCAGACCCTGCCAGGCACCCGCTTCCCAACAATGACAGGTATCTCAGTCACAGAGGTGGGGTCACCTGGCATTCTGCTGCAGTTCTGAGAGAGAAAGTGAGTGACTTCCTATGAGGTCATTCAGCCCTGGCCCCTGCCTTCCAGCCTGGGAAGCCCCGTTGTACCTCTAGTTGGCAGTGTGAACCTGAGTAAGGCTCTTCGCCTTACTCATTTTTATAAGGAAAGAAGGGCTATCTTTCATTATAGAGTGAGATGAGGGAATTGGCTGGGGGAAACGTGGGAAATTCTGGAGTTAGACAAAGTAAAATTTTAATCCTGATACTGATGCAACCTCTCTTTCTCTCTCTCTCTCTCTCTCTCTGGCTTTCTGATCTTCAAAGGGGCCCCCTTTGATAGATAAGTGAGAAAGTCCCTAGCTCATTTAGGCCCTGAAGGAAGTTCCAGGAACAGGCAGGCAAAGTGATAATACTATTATTGTGTGCTTGGGAGCAGGAGGCCCTGCGGGCCCTGGGGCCCCAACAGCGTGGGAGAGTTTCAGGGAGGAACCACAACTGGCCTGACCTGAAGAACTAGCGTCTCGGGAGGGAGTGGGACCCAGGGAGGGGAGCCTCTTGCTCAGGCCTGCCCGGATTCTGGGTTGCTGACCCACACCTGGCCCAGGACCAGAGCCCAGTGGGAGTTCTGACTGCATGGCCTCCACTGACAGCTGTTGCCTGCCCAGCCTCTGCCAGATCCTCTTTACAGACTGCACCACCAGGAGATTCTCAAATCCGGTTCCCAAGTAGCTGAACAATAGGGGCGGGCCCCCCACAGCGCTGGAGGTCAAGCCTGGGCCCCAGACAAGCCCAGGGCCATATCAGGATGGGGCTGGCTGGGCTCTGACCTCAGAGCCACACCCTCTTGGCACACACTCTCTGGGATGCATCAGGGGTAAGGTAGGCAGGACCGGCTGCATAATGCTGGGGGTCCATTGCAAAATAAAACTATGAGAATGCAGCCAGGTGTGATGGCACACACCTGCAATCCCAGCACTTGGGAGGCTGAGGCAGGCAGATCACTGTGACTTTGAAGCCAGACTGAGCTGCACGAGCCAGTTCAAGGCCAGCCTGAGCTACGTGGTGAGAGCCTGTCTCAAAAACAAATGAGGGGGCCTGGCGGGATGGCTCAGTGGTCTAAAGTGCCTGCTTGGGAAAGCTTGGGCAGCTTCAGGGACTGTGGTTCGATCCCCGGCACCACATGCTGTGCCAGCCCTGCCCTCGGGGCGGGCTGAGCGGGCCATAAGAATGAGTGAATAAACAAACAAAGGTTCTGAAACAAGAAAAAAAATAAAATAAAATTTTAAAAATCTAAAAAAAAAAAACAAATAAAGGTTCTGAAACAAGAAAAATAACAAACAAACAGAAAACAAATGAGGGGCCAGGGAGAGAGCTTAGTGGCACAAGTGCCTGCCTGGCAAGTGCAAAGTCGTGAGTTTGAACCCTGGCCCCACCAAAAAAAAAAAAAAGAAGAA
>PVJA010051672.1:0-12709 GCA_004027025.1 Myocastor coypus
ATTTGGTTTGGGTGGGCACGGGTCCTGAGATTGCCTCCTACTCCTTGTTGTTATCATTTTGTATGGAAGCGACCTCTGCACTTTGGTGATGTTATGCTGTGTCTATGGGCGTTTGGTCTGGAGACTCCAAGGTGGTTCTTCTACAGAGGTTCCTGACTCTTGTGTTGGGGCTCTGGTTGCTAGCTTTTGTGAATCCTGGCAGATGTGGTCTGTAGGTGGAGGTGGAGCTTTGGGATTGAGTAGTCCTGGTAGGCTAGTGGACCAGATCGGTTGCCAAACGGGCTATTTGATGGGTTCGGTGCTGGAGCTTGGGCTGGAGGGGTTCAAAAAAATAAAGGGGGGGTGGCGGGAAAAGGGAAGGCAGGCCAAGTATCCTGACCCAGCCGGCGCGCGGGCTCAGCTCCCAGCAGTGCAGTTTGGGCTGGGCTGGAACAGGAAGTTAGTCGCGGGAACGCAGAGGTGGGGCAGAGGGGCGCAGGGGCTTACCCGCGGTGGGTGAGCAGGCTCAGCTCCCAGCGGTGCGGTTTGGGCTGGGCTCGAGATTTTCAGTTCTTTTAGAGAAATATACAGAAGAGGAATACTTGGGTTGAATGGGACTTCAATCCTAACTTTTCTGAGGAATCTCCATCCTGATTTTCATAGTTGTTGTATCAGTCTACATTCCCACCAAATTTCTTCACAGCCTCTCCCCCATTTGTTATTAGTTCATTTCTTTTTGATAGTCATTCTTTCTGGAGTGAGTTGATATCTCAGTCTTGTTTTAATTTGCATTTCTTGAATGACCGGTGCTATGCAATATTTTTCATGTATTACTTGCCCTTTATATTTTTGCTGCTGAGAAGTGTATATTTATCTCAGATGTTCATTTTTGGACTGAGTCTTTGTGTTTGGATAGCCGGATTTTTTGTTTGTTTGTTTGTTTTTGTTTTTTATTTCTTTATGTATTCTAGATAGAAGTCTTTCAACTTGAATACGTAAAGGGGAAAAAGGAGTTAGTCAACCTCAGATTGGGTAAGCTCACAGGTCACATAGCCTTCAGTAAAAGGTCACTACTGACCCATAGTTAAGCTGAATGGGAAGAAAGCAAAGGAACAAATTGCTGGCCCTACTTTCTCCCTACACCCTTCAGTATCTTGCTACTTCCTGTTTTTAATAGTGAGAAAAAAATAAGTCTCCAGATGCGGCCATTGAGATTACCTTCCTTGGGCCAAGAACACAGTTGTAGGGCACAGAGCAAGCCTTCATTCAGAATCTACCCCCGTGTGTTGCTGGTTTCCCTAAGTAGTTCTAGTCTCAGTGGACTGGTCATAACTTCTTGTCTCTGAAAATCATGTCTTAATAAAATGATTATCATTCCTACATTTTTGTTTAGCGGATCTCTTACAGTAAGATATGTATGAACATGACTTTTGAATTATGGATCATGTTACTATTGTTGTTTTTATAAAAATTAAGTGGTTGGTGGTGAATGAGCATAATTGTTCTGCAGTTACACAACTACACACACACATATACATAAAATTTTATGTAAAATGTTAGTGTTTCACTGGGATATTTTCATCTTTATTCCTTTCCTTGTTTCCGGACTTTTCTCTAATTCCATTCTGCAGCTCCATGGGGTTCACACAACCGTAGGCTGAGTAGCTCATTGAGGAGTTCTCCTTGTACATGTTCTGTCCTGCAATGGTCCAGCTTTTCTAGAAGTTAATGACAAAATGAAATGGCATCAGTTGCTCTATTGTCTCGTCCATTTAGCAATTAAAATAATCTTGCTAAAGTTTTTTTTTTTTTAATGTGGAAGCAGGTGAAACAGCATGAGATAGTGAAGGGAGCCTGACTTGGAGGTAAAGACTTGGCCATGTTTTGAAATACCTAATTGTAGGGAGTGTGTCTGCAAGCCTGGATGGGAGTACAGGACGTGCTAGGCTGTCTCTTCCGATGATCAGTGCTCAGTTCCATATTTATTTAGATTATTTAGCAACTGAGCTCCATTAGGCAAAAACTAAGAAAAAGGAGGATCATGGGTAGAAGACATCAACTTGCAAATCTCCCAGTCTTCTTTGCAGTAGAAGGAACTCTTCATGGCAAAAAGTTCATGAATCCTATGTGTTTAGTAATGCTACTTGGTGCTTTTAGCCTACTATTCTCTCTGCTTTTAAATCTTCCAGGAACTTTCTAATAATGTTTTATCAAATTTTCAAAAAATTCAGTGTTTTCCTATCATCAATATAAGGCCCATATTGACTGGGGAGATAAAACAATGGCATAAGCTCCGGCCCGGCAAGTGTAAGGTCCTGAATTCTATCCCAAGTACCTGGGGAAGGAATATATCCTATATTGTTATCAATTAATAATTCCAGATAGTTAATCTGTGGGCTAGACCATACTCAAGCCTTTCGCTCAGTTAAAGCCACTTTTCTTATCTTCACCTTAGTATGGCTCAGTGACAGCAAGAGCCACCAAATTTGGAATCAGAAGTATTTAGGGAGTTAGATTTTTTTCTCCCATATTAAACTAACTGAATCATAATATTCCAAGATGCCATGTTTTATAAAACTTGCCTAGATGATTCTGCTTCAACTAGTTTGAAAGCTGCTGCACATGACATGATCAAGGGATTTGTGAAGACTCTCTCACTCAGAAAACTAGAGGCTGGAATGAAAAGACATTAAATAGAATCAACGCTGGTTAAATGCATTATGATGCTCCCCAAGGAGATTTTCTTTCTCAACAGATACGTCATCACCACTTTAAGGAATTCATTGCAGCCATTATTACCCTTCTGGTACATGAGAGGACTCAAAAGACCAGAAATGTAATGAACTCATGAAAGGTCACTAATATTGGGAGAGGATACAGGGTTGCTGATTTCTAGTGCCATGATCTTTAAATTATAGCCATTCTTATCAGTGGAACAATACTGAAGAAGGGGACTTTAAATGTCAGTAGCGACTCGTTAAGGCTTTCTCCCTCCTTCAATTCTAGGCCAAAGGAAAGAAATGACTTCTTCTGAGTTTGCTGTGGTTTTCCTCTTTAAATGAGCCCATTAAAATTGTCCTCTCCTCTTCCTGCCTAACTAGTCTCTCTTGGTTCTCAGCTGATGAAATAATGTGCACTACTTAAGATTCATATTTCCTTTCTAACTATGCCTTGAAGGAGCGGATTAACTTTCCTAGCTTCTTCTTCAGTAGTAAACTCTAATTGGCTGACAGCTTGCTCAGACAAACACAGAGCCCCGGAGGGCTTTTATGGTAAAATAAAGGAAAACATGGTCACAGACCCACCATTTCTCAATACATTCCTCCCACAAACTATAAAAATAGGACTACGTCAAGGAGGCTGAAAAAAAAAAAAAAAAAAGTGAAATATTGGTCAATAAAACCTGACAATGACCCATTATGATTTGCCCTTCCTAGTATTCTATTTCTATTGGCCTATAGAATAAAATATTCTCAACATTTTAATTTCCAATCAGGCAAGACTATACAGTGTTTTGATGAATCACCTCAGCCAGAATGCTTGCAGCATCCTCAAATTTGACTGCCATATATTGCCTCTGTATTTGCCTTTAATTATCCAGATGTCAACTGCACACCTTCTGTTTTCCTCAACTTCCACTGTGTTTGTCTTATTCTACTAACAGCCATAGCTTTGATAATGACCGGACCTAATCGTCAATGCAGACTCAGGTGGAGGGACATAGAGTGATTAAAGTAACGTAGGTCCGAACAGCCACTGCAAGACTTGGTCTGGCATCCGAGTAAGGTGATTCAGGCAGTCTCAAGGCCAAGACTTTCACCAGGAGTTTGGCACTGAGCTGCACTCTCTTCCCTGTCAATGCAGTCTTCAGAAGCCCCTGCTCCTTCCTTGCTCTCTTTAGTAAGGCTATCATGCAGATGGAGCTGACAATCAAAGAAGACAGGAGCAACAGAATCAAATGGAAAAAGTCCCGCAGTCCTTTGTAACTACTATCATTTCACAGTGATAAAACTTAACAGCAACATCATTCAGAGCTGGGTGTGTTATTTCTATTCTCCATTAAGCCATGAATAAAAGAAGGCATTTAATAAGATTATAGGAAGAATGATGGCGAGAATGTCATAGATTTCAGAAAAGTTTTTTGGTAAAACTTTCTCTGAAACTTGTCTGCCCTGTGGGAAAATATAGTTTGGGCAAGAGATCAAGCCAGTGCCGAGGTTCCCAGGGTCACAGCGTGAGGCTCTGGGATAGTCAATATTCACCGAAATGCCTGAAGTGAAGAAACAGAAGAGTTGCTTAGTAAGTTGATGAATTTGGTAGAAGAGTTATCATATTTACTGATTAAATCATAGCTTTATATTTAGAGTGAGTAATATCTCATTTAAACACACTTGTATTTTGGAATAGTGCTTAAATAAGGATTGATGGCTATAAAAATTAAGAATTCATTGCAAATTTCTGGGCTGTTAGTTGATTATGAACTTTATAGGAACCCGTAGTATGATATGGCTATTTAAAAATTTAGAACATTTTTAAAGCTGTGATTAATCATATTATAATGATTTCTTACTGTCAAAAACTAATAATTCTGGTATTCTTGTTCTTAGACAACATTTGGAGTTGAATGCTCAATTTTGGTATTGTATTGGTTACGAGAATACATCCAAAAAAGTTTTAAATTGCATCTGTTAGAACTGTGAAGTGTCATAGAAAAATTATGTTAGAAAACTGTACTTTTCCCTTGGAAAAGTGAAGATTGATGGAAACCAAAATATCCATCTCTGCACATTTATTTATTAAGCAAATGTATTTTCCCCCAAGTGAGTGAAAGTGTGAGTGGTACGAGAAATACACACATGGATAAGATGGGAGGACAGTTTAGTGGAGAACAAAGACACAAGAAAGAAATCTACAAGATGAGGAAGTGCACACACTCCCTTAAAGGTGCTAGTCATGGGGCCACTAATCAATCAATAGTTTTTTCAACCTCTAACTTGACTATGTAAAGGTGAGCAATAAAATACCTAGGTAGAGAGAAAAACACTCTAAGGTGAAAACCTTCAGTAATTCTTTATGATATGCAGACACAAGGGCACGGGGAGGTAGCTCAGTGGCATAGGCACTTACCTGGCAAGAACAAGGTCCTGAGTTCAATTCCTGGAAAGAAAGAAAGAAAGAAAGAAAGAAAGAAAGAAAGACAAAGAAAGAGAAAAGAAAACACTAATGATATTCAGCCACAGAGAAAACTTGAGATGGAAGAAAGATATTGCAGTGTTTAATCAAGATGATTTTGTTAATAAGTGAAAAAACAGATCCATGTTAAAAAGATTTATCATGGAGAATAAATGGTTAAGTATAACCAATACATCTTAGAAAATAAAGAAAATGATGAGATCTAACTATATTAAAAATAGTTTGGAAAGAATGACTATATCAACAAAGCAAAAATCGCAATCCTATACATCTATTCAGGCATGTGTACGGAGTTGGCACATGAGAAAACATACATTTCAAACCTGTAGAGAAGAGGAAGTTCATGAATGAGAATTTCTGAGAAAATTTGTTGCCACCTTAGGAAAATTAAATTAAAATTCAGAGTAAAACATCCAAGTAAATTCCAAATCATGCCACAATACAAATGCCAAAACATGGAACAACAAAACACATAAAAATACACACAAATAGTCACTTCAGAGTGATGAATTTCTTTCTGAGGTCAAATCCAAAAGAAGAATAATGAAACTGTAAAGAAAATACTTTATGGGTTCATTTTATGAAAAGGAAAAAAAAAAAAAAAAAAAAAAAAAACAACGAGAAAGAGCTGGAGAAAAACAAGAGAAAGAAAAATGGAATAAAATCAATGAGTGAGACCAGCCCTGGCTTCTGCCTCTTATCCAACCCTACTTACCTCTTTTCTCTATATTTCTCTTTCTTATATATTGCATTCATGTCCTTCTAATTACTCAATTTCGCCTATAGAAGTCATCCCGATCTCTTCTCATTTCCTGCTTTCTCTCTGCCAGTCTGGCAGCCCATATTATTTCAGTTGCCATTCAAGATAGATCATAAACCCATCTACTGTTCCCCATGCCTGCAGCCATGGCCCTTGTGCAATGCTCACAGAGGTTCTCGTAGTCACCTCCCAGTTGGCTTTGCTGCTCCACACTTGGTCTTGGACCTCCTTCCTCCCATCACAGCCAGGATGCTTCCCCACTATCTAGACTATTTTAAGAACCTACCATGGACCAAGATTATTCTAAGGGTGAAGCTAAAGCAGTAAACAACACAATGTAAATGTATGAGCTTGTGGATCTGAAACTATAGTGAAGACGGAGAGCAGAGGAAGACAATTACTACCTAAATTAGGGAGTATTTAGTATGATACAAACCATGGGAAAATATTAATCAAGAAAAGAACACAGGACCTGCCTGGGAAGCTGTCTTATGCAGTTGTGTGCTATGTACAATACAAAAAAGCTTGGCAGAGGAATGATAGGGACTGAAATCCCAGGGAAGTAATTTTTCCTAATTCTTCTGCAAAAATGGTGAATTCTTAAAAACATATGTGCACAGAGAAAATATCTTTTTTATTTACCCAAAGGCACAATTCATAGGCTACACAGATGGTTCATTTTAAGATGACCACTGACTCATATTAAAAACAGAATGCAAGGGTAAAGGCAGCAATATAATTTATTAGATTATTGGGAAATTCCAAGTGCATATTTACAATAACTTGAACAAGCTTATAATGGCAGAAGTCATGAGAAGAGATTGATGCTGGATATATTTTGGAGCTAGAATAAACAAAGAAAAAATGGTTGTTAGATTGTGTATGGTACTATGCTAGGGATCGAACTTAGGACCTTGTACTTGCCAGGCAGGCATTTATGTCACTAAGGTGCCCAGCCCCTTAATGCATATAATGCCTTCTCGATTTATTGTTTCTTGTACTCACAAAAGTACACATACATTGACCTTCTGTCTTACTGTTATGGAGCCCAAGTCCACTCTCTATTTGGACCTAAGACATTTGCTGTCCTCCATCATGGCCCCTCTGCCCCCTGATCTATACCTGCCTTACTCATTCTCCTTAGTCAAGGAGCTTAGAAGTCAACGTTCTGTAGTGTCATTGCTGACCATCTCACTTAAAATAGGGCTTTCAGCCACTCATGAATTTCTATTGAGTTGTTCTCACTATGTAACTTGCCACCTGCCTGATAAAAATGATATACTTAGTACAGGGCTTACAGGGTGTCACTACACAGATAGGACTTATAGTGACCCTCCTGTTTTCAGCCTCCCAAGCACAGGGACTGCAGGCCTGCACTACCACGTCCAGGCACAATCACCATCTCAGTTTGTGCAGGAGGTTGGCTGGCAGGCACTCTGGGGATTTATTTGAACTGTGGTTCTGGAGCCTGCCTAGCAGGTGCTTTAGTCCGCTGAGTTTTCTGGCTGGCCCCCAAAATAATCTATTTCTTTATTGTCAGTATTCCTAGAATATAAGATCTGTACTGTTATAATCAAAATCATGACCTGAAATAGTGCCCAACATTTTGAGTAGACATTTGTGCTTCTGTGCTTGGATAACCCCAAAGTTTTCTTCACCTTAGGGACTCCATGTGTCATTTTTGATGATCCTTAATTTCTGATACCAGAATGCCAGAAACCTATAATTTCAAGGGAATGTGGTTTATTTTGTCCCATGGCTTCAGCTTTGCTCCACTGCAGAGGGAGGATGGCAGAGCAACAGTTCTCAACCTTCGCAAGCAGAAGCGAAGGGAGGGGCTGGAGAAAGAGTGCCTGACCCCGTCAAGCCCCCACTCCTAGTGGAGAAGCCAACTCCCGAGAGCAGCAGTGGACAGATCCACTGGGCAGTGTAGCACTCCAGGATCCAATTGCCTTTGATAAGCATGAGGATTAGGGAGGAACTTTTAGATCTAAACCACAACAGGGTACACAATCAAAATTTTCCCTTTTTGAGAGGAATCTAACGCTCGCAGAGTGGACTTATGTTTTAGAAAGATGTGCAGAGGGTAAAAATTTCTTATTTTGGTCTACTCCCTTCTGTTTTTTTTTTTTTTTTTTTTTTTTTTTGCTGGGACATAATACTCAATACCCAGAATGAAGGAAGGAAAGCTCACAGTTTGTGGGGACTTCAGTCCAACCTCACCTGGCTCCAGGGCAGAGTCATACGTGTTCATGAGGGGGAAAACATCAAAACAGCAAGGGGCGGAGCAGTGTCCGTGACAGCAGCAGGGACAAAGCTGCTAGCCTTTCCTTATGTTGCCTTCAGCCTGTCCACCCAAGGGCAGGTGTAACACTTGCACCCATAATCCCAGCAGCAGTTATGTCCATAAACTCAGCATCGGATTATGCATTAATCACAAATTCCTGGATGCTTACCACAGTGACTACATGAGGCTTTGTGGGGACAGCTATACATAAGCCGTTATGAGTGCTTGGTACATATTATAGAAAATGGTATCTGTACACTTTACAGTTCTAAATAACATCTGTCTTGATCTTCAGGAGGAAAATTAATCTATGTTGACAATGTCCGTTAATGTCAGAGATTATAGAAAATAAGCAGTATGAGATAAAGCCAGCTTACATTAACCAGAGATGATCATTCAGAATGAGATATATAAGTTCTAAATCAATAATGTAATACTTTGTTATCATATAGAGAACATCAATTATATACATGAAGGGTAATTGTCTACTTTTAAGTCCTGCCTAGGGGTAGTTTAATTCTATTGCCAAGCTGCGAGAAATTCAATTGATGCAGTGCGAATTAATGGTCAATGTTAATATTACAAAATTTATGAGATTTAGATCCAAAGCAGAGGCTGCTACAAATAACATTTCCATTATTAGTTCTCCTGGTTGTCTTTAATGAAAGAGATGAAATAGTTATTATTCCAAAGCTCTGGTTATGTTCAAATTATCTTAATGCTTCTATATTAAAGTCACTGAAGAGATTCATCATGTTTTCTTTTATGTAAATATTTTTATTTTAATGTTTGTGCTATTTGGTATATCACAAAGACATTTCAAACGATGTAGCCTTGCTTGTTCTATATTCATATCAAGATAGTGACTTTGGGCTTCTTTCTGTTCTGTGTTCAAACCAGCAAAATGATATTGATAATCCTGGAATACCTAGTCACTCCTGAGCTGCCAGAAAGTAGACCTAGGGGTGGAAGTGCGTTAAGTAAATTTAAAGAAAGCTATTCCAAATAGAATCTCAAGGCAAAACTTTGACAGGTTTTGTTGGCATTGTTATGAGTTTCACAGAGCCTATGGGAAAAACGGGAGACAGATTCCAGTGGGACGCTAAGCAAGATGGGCTTTCCCTTCCTGGGGCTTTTCTCCCAGCCTCCTAGTCTCTGTGTCCTGAGTCACTTAGCAGATCCTCCTTCCTGACAGCTTGGCTTCTAGTCACACCTTCTTGGAAGCCATCTTCCTTATTAAAGAAACATACTCTGTTACAGTGAGTTTTCTGTTTAAGCCTCCAGACTTTTCAAAAAATCTTTCTGTCACACTGAAGTTTGACAGTTCTGAGCTTCCATTTGCATTAGTATTTCCTGTGTATTACTGGAATGAAGACTTTCACTAAATTCTTAAGTTTTTCTAGGGCAGAAATTGTCTTATTCTTGTATTCGGATATCAAGGAAAAGGCTTGGCATTCAGTGAATACTCAAAAAATACGACCTGAGCTGATCTGATAAGAATAATGTCTTAACTTGTAAAATTATTTTGTTTCATTTTTTTTCTTTTTTTCATATAAGGGACTAAAATATCCTCTGGATTTGTGCACATTTCTGTGGGAACATTTTTAAAAATAATAGATATTTAGATATGGGATAGTCTAGTTCTGAAAACTTTATTAAAATATTTTCACTGTTATTAAACTATTTTTAGTACAAAACTTAGAAGGTCTCAAAACCACCAAAACTTGTTCTGCATTATTTCAAAGTGACTTTTGCATGGCCTGTTTTTTAAATTTTTTTTTTAATTTCTAACATTATTCAGAGAGAATGCGGACAGTGCTGTTAAGACTACAAAGACACGCACTCGAGAAAGCCTTTCATCTTTAAAAGTTTATCATGTTGCAAAATTTAAAGATAGATAAAGCCCCTAAAACATGTCCTTCAGTGTTTGCCTACCTGACAAAAACTGTCTGAAGAAAGCCAGATCATAACAGTCAGTTCTCAAAGAGCAGATCTTAATGTTTTCCACAGACTATATCCACTCCGGTCTGGGCTCCCTCTCTACTGCACACTTCCTGTCCTTCTCTGAGGATGGAAAAAAAAAATCAGTGCTACTGTTCACAGAGCCCTACATGGCTTCTGAGAATCTCTAGAGCCAGCTATTGGCTGGAAGCCTCCATAAAGTTCTACTAAGCCTCAGCTACTCTTGAACACAGGCATTGTAAATCTCCAACAGAAAATGCCCACCACCCCCTGTTAAGCCAGTATACTTCAGTCTTCTAGCTGCCCAGGTAATAGCTACTGTTCAGTTCAGGTTGCTTCTTTCTCTTAGAAATGGCCCGTCACTGTGAGACATAGCTGGTTGCTCTAATGCACATTGTCTAAATCAGTTCCCAACTGCCACGCTATTCTACCTCAGTACTTCCTGCTTGCTTATGCCATGGAAGCCCTAGACCACCAGAGAGCAGGGCCTGATATTCTGGGGATGGCACTGATCAATGTCCCTTAATGTAAATAAACCTACCTCCAAGTCCTGGATGTCGCTTTGTTCTTTCTGTTTGCCGCTGCACATCCAGGCTCTCTACAGAAAGGCTGCCTGAACAACTCTCACGGAGATCAGCATGACGTTGAAATACAATTTGCACCTGGTGGCAAAAGTTACAAAAAGTCAATACTTGATGAGGGAGAACTTTCTAAAATCCTGAAACAGTAGAGTGGCTCAAGGCTATTTGTTGTACTTGCAATAAAATGTAATCCAGTATAATATGCAGGTAGCTCTCTGCTAGGGTGAGCCAGCTGTGCGACTACTGAAGAACATCTCTCTCTCTCTCTATCTCTTTCTCTCCTTCTTCCCTCCCTCCCTCCCTCCCTCTCTCACACCAAGTGAGCTGTTCAGAGAACTGACAGAACTGGTAAAGGACTAAGAAGAATTTCAAGAAAAAAAAAAAAAAAAAAAACTTCAGAAAATGGTTCCACATCAGAGTTACATGGAAGATGTATACCCAGTACAGAAATGTTGGTGATTCAACTGTGTACATTTCAGACACTTAATCCTAAATGTGAGAGGAAGAAGCAGGAAAAGCTGTTTGTGGGTAGAGAGAAACTTTGATGGGGAAACATTAAACTATACAAAACTTATTTATGTATAAAAAAATTGGAAGCAAGAATGTTTGTTAAAAATACTGCATTTTGTGTTTCTATAAACCTTATGTTACTGCCATCTGTAACACACTTTTTTGGAATCTAGTTGGTTTGATGTTAGTTCACTACATCTATTTGGAATTGATGTTAGTTCATTACGTGAATTTTCACACAGAGCACTCCCACACTGGCAGTTAATCTGCTAATATTTCATCATCCTGTACAGAATGATAGGAAAGATATTTTGTCTCTTTCAGTGTCTACTGTATGGGTTGATTCACAAGGACCTGAAAGGATCAAAAATGACTGAATATCTCAAAGAATAAAGACACCTG
Source organism: Myocastor coypus (assembly GCA_004027025.1). Classification (NCBI taxonomy): domain Eukaryota; kingdom Metazoa; phylum Chordata; class Mammalia; order Rodentia; family Myocastoridae; genus Myocastor; species Myocastor coypus. Next base: position 11,675 of record PVJA010051672.1, read on the forward strand.
AGGCTTCTTGCACATTCATGTTTAAGATTTTCTTTTTTTTTTTTTTTAGTTTTAATTGAGGCTGTTTCAAGTAAAAGAATTTTTTAGAAGTGGTCTATTCTTCTCATGCCAATAATTTCCGTTTTGTGAAATACCAAGGTAGCGAGGGCACATTGTAATCACTGAGAATACACAGCAGAATCTTTTTAAGCATTTGCCCTGGAAATTGCTTCTGTTTTAGCTAACAGCTCACTAATTAATTTTTACTTCAAATTTGGCTTTTAAAAATTTGTGGCATTTGCTAAAGTCAAAATTGGATACATCAGTTCTGGAAGTGCTTCCATCTAAGAGATTAGAGAGCTCAAAATCTAATTTCCTCAGCACACGGGTGTTTTCTTGAGGCAAAGGCAGAGCAGCGGGGAAGCAGAGTGGTTTGCATAGGGAGACAATAAGCCCAAGGAGGGCAGGCAGAGTGCGAGACACAGATTGGACTTTCCAGTGTAAATAACACTTACAAAGGGGCTTGGGAACTGAGTGTAGAACTCCAACGTGGCAATCAGGGCTGCTACTTATTTGCACAGCTATGAAAGTAGGAGCATGGTGGAAGACCCAGCTTTCTTCTATCTATCTATCTATCTATCTATCTATCTATCTATCTATCTATCTGTCTGTCTGTCTGTCTGTCTGTCTGTCTGTCTGTCTGTCTGTCTGTCTGTCTATCTATCTATCTATCTATCTATCTATCTATCTATCTATCTTGAAAACGCAAAGAAAAATGCTAAACTAGAACAGTATTTTAGAAATACTGATGGCAGCTCTGAGAACTGTTCAGAAAATAATTGGACAGGAATTAAGGGCCTTTTTTTTTTTTTAATTCAAAGGAAAAATCAGTGCAATGGAAAACGAAATCAAGCCGGGCGCGGTGGCGCACGCCTGTAATCCCAGCACTCGGGAGGCTGAGGCAGGAGGATCAGTGTGAGTTCGAGACCAGCCTGGGCTACAAAAGTGAGCTCAAGGCCAGCCTGAACTGCATAGTGAGACCCTGTCTCAAAAAGA
>PVJA010051673.1:0-12732 GCA_004027025.1 Myocastor coypus
AGAGAATGGGGGCCCTTGGGCTTGAGGTAGATGACAGAGGCGAAGCCGTAGTGCACAACCACCACCGTGAGGTGGGACGCGCACGTGGAGAAGGCTTTGTGCCGACCCTCAGCTGACGGGATCCTCAGGATGGTAGACACAATGAAGGCATAGGAGAGCAGGATGAGGAGGCAGCAGCCCAGTAGGGCTGTGAGGCACAGCAGGCCCACTCCCAGGGCCACCACTGCTACATTCTCCCCACAGGCCAACTTCAACAGAGGTGGCACATGACAGAAGAAATGGTGGATCTTATTGGGTCCACAGAAGGCAAGATGGAAAATGGATGTTGTGACCACGGTCCCCATGACTGACCCACCAATCCAGGACCAGGCCACCAGGCAGGCACAGCCATGTGGGCTCATGAGCACATTGTAGCGCAGGGGGTGGCAGATGGCCACATAGCGGTCATAGCCCATCACGGTGAGCAGGAAGGAGTGCGTGAAGCCGAACGTGAAGGAGAAGAACATTTGGTTGGCGCACGCGGCAAAGGCGATGGAGTGTCGAGTGGAGAGCAGGTCTGCCAGCATGCGCGGGATGATGGCCAAGGTGTAGAAGATCTCGGAGATGGAGAGGGCGCACAGGTAGAGGTACATGGGTGCGTGCAGGCTGCGCTCGCTCCAGACGGTGGCCATGATGAGCAGGTTGCCCAGCAGGGTGAAGAGGTACATCAGCAGGAAGAGCAGGAAGAACGTCAGCTGAAGGCGGGGGAAGGCGGAGAAGCCGATGAGGATGAACTCAGACTTAGAGGTGTGGTTTAGGCCCAACATGGCAGCCACACTTCCTGGAGGAGAGAGAGAAGAAGTGCCAACGTGTAGGAGGACAGGAAGGGGCTCCTTTAGCTCTGCCAGGTGTTGCTAGTTCACATAGAAAAACCATGTACACGATGTTCCTTTCAATTAACAATGGTTTGCTTCTAGGATTCCCCCTAGAGAGCAGAACCCAGAGCGCCCAAATTCCCATAGTAAATAGTGCAGTATTTGTCTAGAAGCTATGCAAATCCTCCCTTAGACTCTAATCTTGGGATGACTTTGAGAGTCTAATACAATGTAGTGGTAATGTTTTACCATACTGTTTAGAGAAAAATGACAAGAAGAATGTCTATACATGTTCAGCACAGACAGAAGAATCATAGGGCTGGTTACATTTCTTTTTAAAATGTGTTTTATACAGGGTCTATAAGGTCTCACTACACAGATTGGACTCATAATGATCCTCCTGTTTCCAGCCTCCCAAACTCTGTGTTATAGGTATGCAGTGCCACTCCCAGTCTCAATTGCACCTGGGGGGTGGCAGGGCCAGCATGGCATGGGGATTGAACTCTCGTCCCTGCATCTGTCTGTACACTTGTGATTCATAGAACCAATGGATACAGGGAGCCAATGGTAATACTGTGTTGAGGTTTACACAATAATGTCTCTTACATTTCTGATCTTGTGTGAGAACTCAATAAATAGCAATAGTGACAATTATTATTGTTATTACTATTTTAAAACCCCAATGGTAGGATCTCAGCATTTTTTCAAACCCCAGTGGTTTGAACCCTGAACAGTTCCAGGGTTCAAAGTTTACTTCTGAGCCGTGTGACCTTGGAATTGTTCCTGACTCTTCCTAACTCTTAGTTTTCTCTTTCATAAAAGGAAGCCAATAAGCTTGAAGTCTGACTTCCCCAGTTCCTAGGGCCCCAACCCCTCTTGGTCACCTTTTGCAGGGAGTGTTCCCTTAGTTTTCTTCCAGTGTAAGAGAGTAGTAATCACTATAAGGAGTTGGAGCTTGGACTTCTAATCCTCCAGTCTGTTGGAACAGTTGTCACTCCTGCAGTTCGTTTTTAGTTTCTAAAATCTTTTGTTGTCATTCTTTTTTACCTGTCCTGGGTGTTGAAAGCCTGTAATTTTTATACTGTTGTTTTCCAGACCTGTGTCAAGGGGTTGTGGGGAGCGTGTGTCCTAATTCCATGTTGTTGAAACAAATGCTCCGTATTTTACTTACACAATAAGTTATTTTCAAAACTGAAAAAAGGAAGCTGATAAAACACAGTGATGGATACTTTTTTTTTTTTTTTTTTAGAAGCAAGCCATCACAAATAGGACTTTATTTTTTTAAAGAATTTTTTATTTTCTTGTTTTAGAACCTTTGTTTGTTTATTCACTCATTTTCATGGCCGGCTCAGCCCTCCCCGAGGGCAGGGCTGGCGCAGCATGTGGTACCGGGGATCGAACTGCGGTCCCTGAAGCTGCCCAAGCTTTCCCAATCAGGCGCTTTAGACCAGTGAGCCATCCCGCTGTGCCCCCAGGACTTTATTTATCACTATTAAAAATCTGGATCTTAAACAGACTCTTGAACTGGTGGTTCATATCCATCAGCTCGTTCAACTTTAGCTCCAGTCTCGTCTCCAGTAGCCTTTCCAGAACTACTACCTTCACCATGAAGCTCCATCAGTTTTCCCAATTCAAACTTGGGCTTCTTCAGCATTTTTACTTTCCTGACAAAGACATCATGAAGAGGGTAGATAGATTGGCAAGCCTTTTCTATGTCTTTCCCAATGCTGTCTGGAATCAGTTTATTGATCACTTCCTTCAAATCATTTGTCTGCACCTCTCGGGTCATGATTTCCATCATCTTCTTCTGGATCTGATGGACCTGTTGGTGCTGAGCATAAGAGGTCTTCCGTATCTGATTGTTGCGTTTTTTAGTAAAGCCAACACAGAACAGTCGAAGCAAATAACCATCGGTAGTCTTGACATCAACATGAGCTTCAATCATGGTCTGCCATTTTTTGACCATGGAACACATTTTGTCATGGGTGAGGTCCATGCCATGGAAGTTAGTCGGGCAGTTTTTGCCCTGAACATCTTCAGTAATTTGCTTGAATGTTCTAAAGGCAACCTCATCATTCTGCAGATCAGCAAGGCTCACTTCAAACACACAGCCTTTGAGCCCATCAGATGCAATTTTGGTTCCTTGAGTTCTGGTGATGAGTGTTTTTCCAATATTTCTTATGTTGAACATAGTGGGCACCTTCACATCATACCAGTCTTTTTTAGAAAATGGGTCAACCACTTTCTTCTTGGCTCCTTTTTTGCTGCCTTTCGTAAGGCACTTGTTCTTGCCTACCGCCATGGTGCTGCTCAGAGAGCCAAAAGGGCGATGGATACTTTTTGATAGGGCCCAGCTTGAGGATAAGTTGCTGAATTATTATAGTGGTCATCTAACGGAGATGAAGCCCCAAAACAACAGCTTATCTTCCCAATGACCACTTCCTCCTTCTTCCCCACCCTGGTCCTGGGTATCTTTTCCCACACACATAAGGGAGACCTACACCACCCCTAGTAAAAAATCCATAAGAGTCCCAGCCTTCCAGTGTCTCAGGTCAGAGGATTCCCCATCTCCCTCGGATTCTCTGTGACTTAAGAGTCAGTAAAAAGCCTCTTCAATCTTCCTGTCTCTTCATGGCACTGCTAAAAAGCCTAGCAGTTTTCAGGATTAAATAAAACTGTGTTCAGGGGCTGGGGAGATAGCTTTGTGGCACAAGTGCCTGCCTGGTGAGTGCAAGGTCATGAGTTTGAACCCTGGTCCTGCAAACAAACAAACAAGCAAACAAACAAACAGCAAAAAAACCAAAAACAAACAAAAAAAAAACCAAAACCGTGTTCATCATGTACCTACTAGAGGGCCAGGAATAAACACCTACAAAATTGAAGTCAGTGGTCAGAAACAAATTCTTTCATATTATATCCACCTAGAGATGTACCATTTCATTGGTAAATTTAATCCTTTTTTTTTTTGGAATCAAGTCTGGAACCTTAATAATTTATTATATTTATAATTTATAATAATTTATATTATAAGTAAGTAAATAGTAGCCAGGTGTGGTGGTGCATGCCTGTAATCCCAGCACTTGGGAGGCTGAAGCAGGAGGATTGATGTGAGTTTGAGACCAGCCTGGGCTACAAAAGTCAGCTCAAGGCCAGCCTGAACTGCCTAGTGTCTCAAAAAGACACACAAAAAAAGTAATGAATATAGCTATGCTTATAAATAGCTATACATATATGCTTATATATATATTACATGTATACATGCTTATATACATTTATATATCTTAAAAAAATCTCATTTATGTAATTATTTTTATGTATTTAGTACAGGGCCTACAGGGTCTCACTACCCAAATCAGACTCTGGTGATCCTCCTGTTTTCAGTCTCCCAAGCGCTGAGATCACAGGCGTGTACCATCCTGCCCAGTTTCAATCACTGTCTCTGTGTGCTCTGGGGGTGGGGCCAGCACAGCAAGCTAAGGATAGAACCCAGTCCCTACGTTTCCCTTAAGTAGGTGCTTTAATCCACTGAGCTATCAGGCTGGCCCTGTCTGTTTGTTTATGTATTTATTTGGTATAGAATCTCACTATGCAGCTCGGACCTGTAGCGAGTCTCCTGCCTCAGCCTCCCCAGGGCTGGGAGTACAGGCGTGAGTCACCATGCCAGGTTTCAGTGGCCAGCTTGGCAGCATGGCATGCAGTGCTGGGGATTGAATCCAGGTCTGTTCACTTACTAGGCAGGCAATTAGACTGCCAAGCTATCTCCCCAGCAAGGCTTATACAGCTTATATTTACTACACATAAACATACATAAACAGGTACACACTCCTTTTTTCCATACTGAGAAGCAAACGCTATTTAAGAACATAAAACTGCAACCAAAATGACTGTGCCAGGCTTGTGGCACATGCTTATAATCCCAGTACTTAGGAGACTGAAGCAAAAAAGGTCATTGCAAGATTTTTTTTTTTTTTTTTGAGACATGGTCTTGCTATATAGTTCCAGGCTGGTCTTGAACTCACTATGTAGCTTAAGCTGACCTGGAATTCCATGCAATTTTCCTGCCTCAGCCTTTTTTTTTTTTTGGTCTTTTTTTTGAGACAGGGTCTCACTATGCAGTTCAGGCTGGCCTTGAACTCACTTTTGTAGCCCAGGCTGGCCTTGAACTTGCACCGATCCTCCTGCCTCAGCCTCCCAAGTGCTGGGATTACAGGTGTGTGCCACCACACCTGACTCAGCCTTCTGACTGTTAGGATTATAGACAGGTGCCACCACACTTGGCTCTTGTGAGAGTTTGAGGCCAGCCTGACCTACATTGGTCCTGTCTCAAAAACCCAAGAAAATAAAAATAAACAAGACATGATGTTAGGACATAAAAGCAATATATATTCACATTTCTTTGAGCATAAATATGGTTGAATCAGGTAAGACTGTTAAACATTCTTTAACTATGTTTCGGGGTAAAGGAGAATGAAGAAATTCTTTGAAGCAGAGTTGGGAATGTAGCTCAGTGGTAGAGCACTTGCCTTGCCTGTGTGAGGTCCTGGGTTCCATCCCCAGAATCATAAGAAAAAAGGAGAAAGAGAGAAGTGTTACTTTTACACGAATAATAAATGACAATGGAAAGCAAAAATAACAACAAAATGAAATGGATCATATCCTCGAATATAAAAAGAATATTAGTAGAAAACCTGACAAAATTTAAGTAAGCTAGTTCTCATAAAAGTCTTGTGCTAGTGTTATTTTCCTGGCAGTTGCAAGATGGTTATGTGCGATGCTACCAAGAATGGAAGTTAGGTGAAGGAACTACAGGAATTTTTTGTGTTAGTTTGCAATATTATAATTTACTGTATTCATTTGATTTTTTTTGTAAGTTAAAAGTTACCTAAAGGGCACCAGTGAGATAGCTTAGGCAAGCTTAGGCAACTGCAGGGACCAAGGTTCAATCCCTGGCATCACATGCTGCACCAGCCCCACCCGAGGGCAGGCTAAGTTGACCATAATGTAAATAAATAAATAAAGTGAAAAGAAGAAGAAGACGAAGAAGAAGAAGAAGAAGAAGAAGAAGAAGAAGAAGAAGAAGAAGAAGAAGAAGAAGAAGAAGAAGAAGAAGAAGAAGAAATACCTGATGGGGCTGGGGAGATAGCTCAGAGGTACAAGTGTCTGCCTGTCAAGTACAAAGTCCTGAGTTTGATCCCCAGTTCTGAAACAAAACAAACAAACAAACAAACAAAAAATCCTGTAAAAATAAAAAGGTGAAATAAACTCAGGTTCTATGTAAAGTAGCAGGAAAACCATCAAGCATCTAGGAGCTCACTTGACCCACAGCACAAAAGACTTCTACAGACCTCAATCAAATCTCTCATAAAGTGGAAGCATGGCAGGTGGTTTAAAGAAACGGATGCCACTGAGATGCCATAGAATGAAGATGCTAAGCCCCCCATATTAGTCTGTAAATTCATTAACAATGCAGTGGGGTTTTTCTGGGAGAATGATGACGCACTTATTGTGAAATGTCCATGACAGAATAAAGGTCCTGGCATATCACAAAGGTGACCCTGAAAATAATGAGGGAAAGCAGCAGGGGAGGGAGAATTGTCTTCTCAGGTACTAAGAGGGTCCTAAAAGCCTTGGAGAAAATGCACTGGGGGGCCAAGTGCCCAGGGAAGCAGGCCAGTGGGTCAGCATTAAGACCTCTGATGCAGAGACACGTGTGGACAGGTAAGGCTGCAGGACGCATCAGCAGGCAAAGGAGGAATTGTGTGTGGGGATGCTGCCAGACACGGGAAATCGCCATCGAAATAAGAACAAAGCTGGAGTTCTCACGATCACACTTGAGAAGAGAATAAAGATGAATTCAAGTTTTAACTGTGGATTATGGAAAGTTGGTAAGAGAAACAGGATGGTCTTGCGAGTGATGAGTAGGAAAGCCGACCCTTAAATACGCCACCGTAAACACTAAAAAGAAATAAAAGCACAAGCCATAAAAAGATCAAAATGTTGCCTTCCATGAAGTCAACGCATCATGGGTGAGGCGGAGCAGGGCCGCCGCCCGGGGGCTGCGTGTCCAAGGGCTTTGTGTGGATGGAGCAGTGTCCCCACGGAATCCACGCCTACCTAGAATTTCACTTTCTTTGGAAACACGCAGTAGGTGCTTAGCAGATTTAACCAGAACGGCACAGCCCCGCTCATAGCTTGGGTTCTGAGTTCCAGCCTCCGGAGCAGTGAGAAAAAAATTTCCTGGCTTTTTTTTGCACAGGGTCTTACTACTGACTCATAGTGATCCTCCCGCTTGTACCTCCCAAGGCCAAGGGCTAGGATTACAGGCACACGCCACCACGCCCAGACTCCCTCGCAGGCTCAGCGCGCTGGAGAGCGGGGGCTGGTGCGACAGGCGGGGCCAGGAACCAAACCCTGGCCCCTGCGCTTCCCTAAGCAAGCGCTTAATCCGCTGAGCTATATCCAATTTTTGTTGCTTGAATGCAGCCGCGCAGTGCAGACAGAAGCGTGCGCAGCCGCTGCACGAGCGCACGCACACGCATGCCCGATGACTCAGCCTTGCCCTCCGTCCCAGAAACGCTGTCCCCTACCCAGCACGCGGGACACTCCCTGCCCCAGGACGAACCTTAGAGACCATGACCACCATGGAAAAGGGGGCGGTGATGGGAACCGTGAGTGACCAGGGTCCAGGTGACAGGGGCTGTGCACCCCATTCCCCTCTCCTATCCCCACCTCGGGGCCTCCCTCCATCCTCCGGTTTTCTCTGATGGTCATACCTTCTCATCTTCTGCCTTCCAGAGCCGGTAGCATTTGCCCATTCGCCCGAGAAAAGAGCCTTAGAAAGAGCACTCCCCTTATTTTCTTTGGAGACCTTTGGGGATACCGTGCAGCCCAGCCAGGGGCGGCCTTGTGTGCAGAGGACAAGGGTCACCACGGGAGGGGCAGGAGCTTTGTCTCTGCAGGCGTCCTCCCCGGTGGCAGGTTCCCAGATGCCTCTCCACTGAGCCTGTCTGGGGATGAAGAGTGAATTCACTGGAAGCCCAAGGAGAGTATTCTGAAATCTCTGTCTCTCTGTCTTTCTCTGTCTCTCTGTCTCTGTCTCTCTCTCTGTCTCTCTCTCCCCCTCCCTCCCTCTCTTCCCATCATCTATTTACCTACCAACTATCACTTATCTATCAATCACCTAATTACCTATCAGTTATCTATCATCTATCCATCTATCCATCCATCTATCCATCCATCCATCCATCTATCTATCTATCTATCTATCTATCTATCTATCTATCTATCTATCTATCTATCTCTTTTTCTCTGCTCCTTCCTTACTGCCTAACTTCTTTTTTCCTTTCTTCTTCCCTTTTCCGCTACCCTTTCCCTCTTTCCTTCCTCCCTTCCTTCTTCCTTTGCCAGTGATGTCCTTCCTCTAGCTACATTTTATCATATTCCCCGTTTCTATTCTTCCTTTAGGTCTCTGATTAAATCCCAGGACATCTTATCTTCCACCTCCAGTGCTACTTCGCTGAGCTGATAGGCTGGGGTGCTCACAGTCAAAACATTCAGAAGAAATCAAACTAGACGTCAGGATGGTGTTTTCCAGAATGATTGGTTCTGTCAAGAGATACCTGTAACCTTACTAGCTTTTGTTGTCATTGAGTTTTTTTTTTTTTTTTTTTTTTTAATTTTAAAGAGAAGAAAAGGGGGACCGGGGAGATAGCTCCATGGCACGTGTCTGCCTGGCAAGTGCAAGGTCGTGAGTTTGAACTCCAGTTCTGAAAAAAAAAAAAAGAGCAAAAATAACAATAAAACGGAGTTTCAAAACAGGTTAGTGCTCTAGCTGTCATCTCTGTCATCTTGGGTCCCAGCGTGTGTGCGCCTAATCTCAGCTGGTCCACCCGAGACCCCTGATCGCTGCCCTAGTCCCCCGTGCTGCCCCATATCCACTCTGACAAGATGAAAGAAACTGTCACGAACCTGGAAAAACTCGCCAAACTGCAGTTACAAGTGCACATTGGTGGGAAAGGAACTGCTCACAGAAAGGTGGTCCATAGAACAGCCACAGCAGATGATAAAGAACTGCAGTTCTCTTTAAAGAAGTTAGTGATAAACAGTATCTCTGGTACTGAAGAGGTGGATATGTTTACAAACCAAGGAACAGTTATCCACTTCAACAACCCAAAAGTTCAGGCATCTCTGGAAGCAAACACTTTCATCATTACAGGCCATGCTGAAACCAAACAGCTGACAGAAACGCTACCCAGCATCCTGGGCCAGCTTGGTGCAGACGGTCTGACTAGCTTCAGGAGACTGGCTGAAGCTCTGCCCAAGCAATCTGTGGATGGAAACACACCGCTTGCCCCTGGAGAGGAGGACGATGATGAGGTTCCAGATCTTGTGGAGAATTTTGATGAGGCTTCTAAGAATGAGGCAAACTGAACTAAGCTAGCCTCTGAAAGAGATAAAACTTGGAAGAAATTACTGGGAGCCGCTATGTTATATTATGACTGTTTTTTAAAATTGTTTTTGTTGGGGCCCAGCGAGATGGCTTAGTGGTCTAAAGCACCTGCTTAGGGAAGCTTGGGTGGCTTCAGGGACTGAGGTTCGATTCCCGGCACCACATGCTGTGCCAGCCCTGCCCTCGGTGCAGGCTGAGCCGGCCATAAAAATGAGTGAATAAACAAATAAAGGTTCTGAAACAAGAAAAAAAATAAATAAAATAAAAAGTTATTTTAAAAATTGTTTTTGTTTATGGATCTGATAAAATCTGGATCTCTAATTTTTTTTAAGCCCAAGCCCCTTGGACGTTGCAGCTCTTTTCAGTTTTTGTTACATACAATTCACTCTTCGCAGCCAATTAAGCTGGAGAAGCCTGGGAATAGTTTAAAACAGATTAACAGTTGGTAACCATAATTAATACACTGCACACTATTGTCTACATAGTAGTTATTCAGAGTATAAGATATAGGCATGAGATACTGTGCAAACAATATTAGCACAGATACTCCTTTTCAATGAATTAAGTGAAACTAAATGTGTTACTGTCTTAACTGTCTTGTGCATGTTAGGGTAAACCGAGACATGCTTGAGACCACCGAGATAAGCAGAGTTCAGCAATGCATGACAGCTTTATTGGAGACCAGGTGCAGCCAGGCCAAAGGTGAAAAGGCCACTGGCCCTGAGCCAGGGGCGAGAGTATGTCTTCCAGGGGAGTTTAGGTAGGGGAGGGGGTCCTGCCAAAGGGGAGTTTAGAAAATTCTGAGTGTTTGGGATTGGGGTACAGGATGTCTTTTGTGGTTTCTTTACATCTGGCCTGATAAATATGGATGTTTTTCTTCTAGTGTCTGGGAGCTATGAAGTTTTCTTGTTGGGGTTTTTCTTTTTCTGCCCAGGTTGGGTCACATGCTGGGGCAGTGGCCGACTTTGAGGGGACCTGACAGCATATTCCTTTCCTTCCTGTCCTCTTTCTCCTATCAGTTTCTCTTTTTGTTAAGAGAGGAGGAAGAAGAAAAATAGAAATAAAATAAAAGAGTTTCAAGTCAGGCTTATAGAATAGCAATAATTAATACATTGCACATTGTTATCATCACAGTAGCTACTCCGAGTATAAGATACAGGCATGAAAGGATGGCCAGACAGTATTTTTTTTTTTTTTCTGTCTTTTTGAGACAGGGTTTCCTTATGTAGTTCAGGCTGACCTCAAGCTCACTTTTGTAGCCCAGGCTGGTCTTAAACTCTCACCGATCCTCCTGTGTCAGCCTGCCGAGTGCTGAGATTACAGGCGTGTGCCCCCACACCCAGCCAGACAGTAGTAGTAACTAACACAGATCTTTCTTTGATTTCTTGATGAAGACCATTATTTTGGGGATAAGAAGATATCTCAGTATTATGTTAATTTGTATTTCTCAAAGGAGCCTGGAAAGGTAGAGGCATCTGGTCCTCAGATAAAACTTCCTCATTTGTTGCTTCTGGGCAGATTGACATGAATTTTCGCTTAACTTTCTTGTGTTAGGGATACAGGGCATATCATACAGGGATAATACATGGATCTCCAAAAAACATAAGGGGACCACTATAATTTCCAACCTTCTGGATGTCTGAAACATTGAGTTCACGTTCTCTAACACTGAGGAATGAGTTATAGGAGCAACAGAGGCTAAGAGTAGAAAAAATTTACTTAGAGAAAGGTAGCTTCTGTCCAAGACAGAAAGAAAGGGGTCTGGAAAGTGAGTTGCCTAACAACCCCACTTCTCTGGGGTGTTTTATTGAGTAAATCCTTGAGGCGTGGTGGGTTCAAGATGGGGCAAACTATAGTTAACTAATAAGATTACAAGCATAGTAGCTTAGGTAATATTGGTCCAATGGGAATTGACAAGGTTGGTGTAAGCTGGGACAAAACTGTGTTGAACCTATAAGATTAGAACAAGAATAGTTCCCTAGGTATTACTGATTAAGTGCGGATCAAGTGGGGAAGAAAGTCACATATCAAGTGTATATGAAACAATCGCCGATTTTCTAGACAGGAATGCACCGAGGATGTTTTAGTCCTGCCCCCAAGGTGATTGGTGCCTATTCAGAATATCAATCATTGCTATTCAGCCCTAGGGTAAGAATGTGGGGGTAATCATTCCTATTTTTCTTGGTGCCTGATCTTCAGTGAATTTGCCACTAGCCACAGCTGTCTTCTGTGCTGAGGGCTTAGCCCTGTCTAAATGTCTGTGATATTTAGAACTAACTTGGCTGTCCACAATATTAAACTGTCTGTGTTTCAGAGGTTGTCTATTACAATGTACCCAGTTTCTCCAGGTATACTTAGACATTATGGAGGGGAAATATTTTTAGATAATTTAAGTTTCCATAGTCTTTGAAAATCTATTATTTTTCTGTATAATAACTAATCTCTTCTTGTAGTCTGTGAAAATATTAATCTTAGCTATATTAATTATGCCAGAAAAGGAGATGAAAACTTTTTATGAAATGTTTCACAGTTGACAGGGCTCTTCATTGTTATGTTGATTTGTATGATAATTTGCCAAAATTACCCATTTGGAAGATTTGAGAACCACAGTAAATTAATGAGGAAGCTGAAGTTCAAAAAGGACAGGGAATAGATGAAAACAGTGAAGTAATAGCTAAAATTTGTTGTTACAAAGTAACTGCTCAAGTCAACTGTAGCTAGAAAATAAAGGCAAAATGAGATATTTTTGGGAAAACAAAAATTGAGGAAGTCACCACCAACTAAAGTGCTAAACAATTTATATCAGAGTGATATACTGATATGAGAGAAAAACTAAGAAAATGATAAAAAATGTGGGTGAACCCAAGTAATTATCTCATGGAAACAAATATATATTTATATATCATCTATCTATCTATCTATCTATCTATCTATCTATTTATCTATCTAATCTGTCTAATCTATCTATCTGTCTGTCTATCTATCTATCATCTATCTATCTATCTGTCTATCTATCTATCTATCTATCTATCTATCTATCTATCTATCTAATCTATCTATCATCTGTCTATCTGCCTTGATCTCAGCATTCAAGAAGCAGGAGGATCCCCATGATTTCAAGGCCTGGGCTACATGGTGAGTTCAAGGTTAGCCTGAACTACATAACAAAATCCTATCTTTGGAAACAAACAAACAAATAAACAAACAAAAAACAACCTGAGGATATAATTAAGAGGTAGAGCCGGGCGTGGTGGCTCACGCCTGTAATCCCAGCACTCGGGAGGCTGAGGCAGGAGGATTGGTGCGAGTTCGAGACCAGCTTGGGCTACAAAAGTGAGCTCAAGGCCAGCCTGAACTGCATAGCGAGACCCTGTCTCAAAAAGACAAAAAAAAAAAAAAAAAAAAAAAAAAAAAAAAAAAAAAAAAAAA
>PVJA010051674.1:0-12715 GCA_004027025.1 Myocastor coypus
CTATAATAAAATACAAAATGTTGGTAACATACAAGGAGAGAACAGTGATTTCTTAAACCTTTAAAAATTCATTTATGAGCCGAGTGTGGTGGCTCACGCCTGTAATCCCAGCACTCGGGAGGCTGAGGCAGGAGGATTGGTGCAAGTTCGAGACCAGCCTGGGCTACAAAAGTGAGCTCAAGGCCAGCCTCAACTGCATAGCGAGACCCTGTCTCAAAAAAACAAACAAACAAACAAAAATTCATTTATGTATTTATGCATTCATTTGATACACGGTCTTACTATACAGCTTGGACTCATAGTGATCCTCCTGTCACATTTTCTCCAGTGCTGGGATTGCAGTTATGCACCACCATGCTCAGTTTCAGTGGCCAGCACAGTGTGCTTGGTGTGGTACAGCATGTGGTACTGGAGATCAAACCTGGTTCCTTGCTGCTTGCTAAGCAGGCACTTAGATTGCGGAGCTATTTCCCCATCTCAAAAACTATGTTGATTGTGTAAGATTTTCGAGGCCAAGAAGTCCAAGAGAACTGCACTAACATCTGGTGAGGGCTTTCTTGCAGCGTTATGCCATTGTGTGAGACAAAAGAGAAAAGAGAACAAGGGACAGAGACTGACGAAGCAACAGGAGCCACTTGTGCAAATCTTTGCTCACAATAGCTATCTCAACTTCATGATACATAACTTCCTCACAAAAGAATATTAATTCATTTATGAAGGCTGGGACATCATGACCTAACCCTTTCCTGTTAGCTGTCTTCTCTTCATACTGTCACAGTGAAAATTAAATTTCAACAAAAAATTTTGAGAAGATGTTTGAGCCATACTACGAATACCAAAAATTGAGTACACAATATTTTATATGGTATAAATCAGTAATTCAGACTCAATTTTTATTGGTAGCTACTCATTATTCCTTTAGTTTGTTAGAGACAGGGTTTTACTCTGCAGTTCAGGCTGATCCTGAACTCACTTTGTAGCCCAAGATGGCTTTGAACTTGCAGTGATCCTCCCATTTCAACCTCCTGAGTGATAGCATGACAGGTGTGTGCCCAGTTCCAACCTCCACTCCTATTTAGATCCCTTACTTAGATGTCTTTTTCTGATACTAAATGGACTTGGAATCCTTTGAAAAGGCAATTGGCTAAAGGTGTATAGATTCACTCCTGAATTCTTTATTGTATTTCATTGAAGATATGCACTCATATGCTAGTGAAACTGCTGGTTTCATTGACTTTTGTTATAGATATTCTAAAATTTCACACCTATTTCCACACTAATACTTATTAATTTCTTAATGCAATGTGAATTTTATCCTTCTTAGTTATATTTTTGGTTTCACATGTCTATTTGTCTTAGTTACTCTTCTCTCATTGCTGGGACAAATAACCGACCCCCAAAATGAAGGAAAGAAAGATGTATTTATTTGTTTATTTATTTATTTATTTTATAATTTTATTACTGTTAATAAGACATAACAATGAGACAGTTTCAAAACACGTTAGTAGGACAGCCACAATAATTCATACAATGTATATTGTTGTTTTCATAGCTATTGTTCAGAGTACAAGATGCATACATAATAACTTTTCTAAACATTATTGGTATAAATATTTCTTCTCATTGAGCTAAGATAAAGTAGTTGTGTCATACTCCGATATTCTATAATAGTAGTGGGTTATCAGAAGAACTGGACTTGTTGGAAGCTGTTGACTTGAGCTTTTTACAGATCACAATTCTTATCTGGCTTTACATTTTATGCCTCATTGTTAAACATTTCTGCTGGATGGTTAAGGCCAAGTTAAAGCAAGAACTATATAAAAAAACACATGTAACTTTTGTACTTGATTAGCTTATTTAAATCCCCTGAGGAATTACCTATAAACCATATACAGTATTTCCTAGAACTTTTGTTAGTGTCAGCCATCTAGATGAGTCACAGCCATTACTTGACCAGTTTGCTCTCTGTAAAAGCCTGAGAGAATGTTTTCTGTCTAGGTGACTCTCCTTAGGCACCATCATGGATCACCATCATGGATCCATCATGGATCACTTTTCTCTGTGTACCCAAAATCTCCTTCAACAAAAAATTTGGGACACCACTGAGTTATCTCCAACATGTTTTTGACACTGAGCATAGCAATATGTAATCCTAAAACTATGCTTGGAATGCCTGTCATTCTGGACTTTTAGATGTATGCTGCCTCTAATGCCACTTCAACTATTGCTATACTCTCAGGTAAATGTTTGTTATAAAAAACAAATGAAAAGAAGGTAATAAAAGAGAATAAGAGACAGGGAAAAATGCCATGAGATTGACCTGCTACAATTTTGTATATGATTAGATTTTTATATTGCTGTGTAAAAATGTATAACTGTTTTTTGTTTGTTTGTTTTGTTTTTGTCACATTCTATGGGGATTTATTAGAATATCAATGATTGATGAAAAATACTATGTTAAGTCTAAGGCATCTGATATGCAGAAAGACAGTGATGTTAAGCTCAAGTACTTATGTTATAGAGTAATAGTATCACTAAGCTTCTCTTATGGATGGTTAACAACTTAAATTTGCAGACCAAAAAATTAGGGAAAAGAAACGAATAGAATAGCCAATATTTTGGCCTTAGCCCTTCAAGGTCAGTGAAGACTCAGAACATAAGAGAACCTGTACAGCTCATGGGGGTTTCAGTTGATATTTAGTTGGCTCCAAGATAAACTGGCACATGGCAGAGAGCAGCAGTTCATGGCAGCAGAATAGCAACAAAATAGTGACAGAGATAACCCACAGAAAGTCCGTCTTTCTGTCTCTCTTATGTTACATTCAGGCTGCTTGCCTCAGGCTATCTACCTGAGGCCACATCCATAATCCCAGCAGTGCTTAGAACCATATTCCCGTAAGTACTAAAACACATAATCCCAATGGATCATGAGTCAGTTTCAACTCTAGAAGTTCCTGTCCCATGATTATGTGAGGCTTTGGGGGTCAATTAGACACAAACCATAACACTATTTCAATTACTGATAGTATAAATCATCATCAGGTGACTATTTGAACTCATAGATTGTATGCTTTTATTTTAATTTGTCACAGCTACTTTTTAATTTATTTTCTTTCCTTTTTTTTTTTTTTTGCATTTTGGCAAAGCTTCTATAAGGTGTTCAGGGTCTCACTACATGGTGCTCATAGTGACCTACCTGTTTATAGCCTCGCAAGAGCTGGGATTGCAGGCATACATCACCATACCCAGTCTCAACTGCCATCTCAGAGCACCCCTGGAGCGGGGCTGTCATGGCAGGCCTGGGGATCCAACTCACGGCTCATCTACCTGCTTGCAGGCTTTTCAATCAACTGAGCTATTTCACTGGCCCTACTTTTAAATTTCCATTAATATTTTTCTTTTATTATTTGCTATTTAATAGTGTGTCAATTATTTTCCACACACTTAGGAACTTTCATTTTTTTATTTTATAAATTTCTAAATTATTCTATTGTGATAACAAAATATTATTTCCATGATATCAATCCTTTCAAGTTTAATAGGATTTGTACTTTGGCCCAGATGAAAAGTATCATACAGGATATTCTATGAGCATTTGATATAAACGCTGTTTTCTGATGCTGGTTGAAGTGTTTGTCTTACATCCAATTGGTTTGGAGGAGTTGCACTGCTACATGGTACATTTTCCTTTTAATTTTCTGTCTGTTGTGTCAGCTATTAAAGGTGTGATAGTAAATTCTCCAATTGTTATCTTTAAATTGCTTTTCCTTCAGTTCTGTCTATAGTTGCCTTATCTTCAGCATATACATGTTTAACATTTTATATCTTTCTCTTGCATGGACTGTTTCATTGAGACACTTCAGCTGAAATAATTTTCATTTTAAATCTCTTCATGATATGAATATATATGCTCAGATCTATATTGTCACTGCAGAAAACTGTTATTGCATTTTTTTTATTTCCAATGTATTCTTATTCTTAAGTAATTCCTTCATAGCAAAATACAGACACGTTTTCTTTTTTCCTTTTTGAATCCATTGTTATAATTTTTATTTTTTCATTGGAGTGTTTAATTTATTTAAGTATAACTACTGTAAGGAAACCTTTCTGCTCTTTTGCTATTTACTCTCTATAATAATTTTAAATTTATGATTTCCATCAATATTACTATTTTGTAATTTTTAAGAGTGTCCCTGTTTATTTACTCTCAATTTTTATTGTTGAAGTCATTTTCATTGTAGTCATCAAAGGAATCATAATTAGGATCCTAAATTTAATTGTATAATCATTTTGTCTCAATTTATATGGATAATCCAGAAATAGGTATCTGAGATAAACACACACTTCTCAGAGAAAGAAATTCAACAAGCCTGTAAACACATGAAGAAATTCTCCACATCGCTAGCCATTCATGAAATGTAAATCAAAACAACACTTAGATACCATCATCTCACTCCAGAAAGAATGGCTATCATAAAGAAATCAACCAACAACAAATGTTGGAGAGATTGTGGGGAAAAAAGAAACACTTTTCCACTGCTGGTGAGAATGCAGACTGGTGCAACCATTATGGAAAGCAGTGTGGAGACTCCTTAAAAAACTAGAACTGGAAATCCCATTGCATCCAGCTGTACCCCTACTGGGAATATTCCCAGAAGAACTGAAAACATCATATCACAGTGATATCTGGGCACCTATGTTCATAGTAGCACAATTTGTGATAACCAAATCTTGGAAATAACCAAAATGCCCATTATCTGAAGAACGGTTAAAAAAGATGTGGTATTTTCATACAATGGAATATTACTCAGCTATAACGAATGGTAAACTAGAAGACTTCACATATAAGCAGATGTATCTTGAACATATACTCATAAGTGAAATAAACCAGACCTACATATGCAAATATCAGATAGTCTCTCTAGTACAAGAACTGAAAAGAATAAATAAATACATAAATTTTGGATGGTACCAGGAATCAAATTCAGCACCTTGAGTTTTCTGCATCGTCAACCTCTATAATTTTGTTTTAGAAGAGGTACTTAAATACAAAATGCATTTGGAAGAGTTAAAAAAATAAGGTATATTGAAAGTGCTAATGTTTACTTATTGGACCAATATTACATACCTATATCTATTAATCTAAATAGATCTGATAATGAAAATATATAATACAACCATTGTGAAACTTTTTTCTTGTTTTGACATTCTGTACTATATGTACTCTTGTTTGTACCTTTTCTTCTATCTTTGTTTCGGCTATTTTTACTCTTTTAATAAAATTTTAAATATTAAAATAATAAAGTTGTCTGGTTAGCTTTCCTAAATCATAGAATTTATGTCTGCAGAGCTTTTCCCTTCTTTTAAATTACTTGTTTTCACAAAACAAGTTTTGACATTGCATGAATGTTAACATTGATTATAAATAGAAAACAAAAGTATAATTACTTTTAATGTAGAAAAGTTTATATATTTACCATTAAGAAAGATCTTTCCCTTTTCTAACACCGTAGAATAATTTCCACTTGCGCCTTTTAGCTAAGCCTTGTCAGCTTCCACTTTCATTTCTTATAGAACAATAAATGACTTGTCTGAGAAAATGAGTGCCTTCAGCTGCTGTTTATTTGCAAAACTTTAAATTTCTTTTTCAGTTAGGAAGGAAGGAAGGTATATATGGATATAGAATATTTTTATATTACCGCTGGCTCAGACGGCCCTGGGGATGGGGCTGGCACAGCATGGGGTGCCAAGGACTGAACTACAGTCCCTGAGGGTTGCCTAAGCCTGCCTAAACTGGTAATTTAAAATGCAGAGGATATAGAATTTTTGATCTAGACATTTTGAATTTTATTTGTCTTTCTTTTTCCAGTATTTCATATTGGAAATTCAAGGTGTCTGAGATACCTTGCATTGTCTTGAGAAAAACTGTTGATGATCTTCTTGAGAATTCCCCTGAATGTAATGATTCATTTTTCACTTTTGCTTTCATGGTTCTTTAACTTGGGCTTTTGGTATTTTGATTTATTTATGAATCAACAAGATGTCTCAGTGTAGATTGCCTGGCATACATTTTTTGAGGGAGGCTCTAGGAAATATATTTGATGTATTCTTTTCAGCAAAGAAATTGTAAGGAGAAAACAACAACAACAAAAACAGGGCGATAAGAGTAAGAGACTTAAGAAATCTAACAAATAATACAATGTATAAACTTACAATTCTGATTCAAACAATTCTAAAGGTCTAAGTTTTTTGGTAAAGATTAAACAATAAATATAATTTAATATTATGAAGTCATTATATATATGCATATATATATACATATATATACTACTTTTAATAAGAAATAACAATATGATAGTTTCAAAAAACATTAGTACATTCCCAATAATTGACACCTTGCAAATTGTTGTCCTCATAGTAGTTATACAGAGCACAGGGTGCAGACATGATAAATTTTCCAACTGATATTGGTAAGGAAAGAAAAAAAAGAAAAAGCTTCTCTTTGAACTGAGAGGAAGTAATTGTATACATAGTCCAAAGTTCCTTATTTGCATTGGCTTACTGGTGAGACTGGCAATGTTGGAAGATGTTGATTTAAGCATCCTATAGGTTATCATACTAATCTAGCTCTGCCTTTTATGCCTCATAATTAAGCTTTTCTGCTGGGTGATCACAGGCAAGTTAAAGCAAGACCTGTATAACAAAATATTAATCTTTTGCATCTTCCAAGGTCAAATCCCCTCAGGATTAACTTTGTAACCATGTACAGTGATTTGTAGAACTGCTGTCAGTGTCAGCCGTCAGGATGAGTCACGGCCATTGCTTGACCAGTTTGCTTTCTGTGAAAGCCTGAGAGAATTTTTTTTCTTCTAGGTGACTCTCCTTAGATCACTATACTTCATTTATCCCTTTCCTCTGAGATCCCATATTCTTCTTGATCAGAAAATTTGGGAAACCACTGAGTTATAAGATGTTACAGCACGGGTTTTCTTTTATCCTGAGCTCTCACTGACCTTGAAGGGCTAGGAGAAGAAGAAGGGCTACTAGGATAGCCAGCATTTTAGTCATTGATATACTTTAAGTGATGTGATATTAAGACTGTAGATTGTTATCAGTCCTTTTATTTTATAGGCTATTAGTAGTTAATTTAATACTAATCACACATGAAAGTATTTACATCTTATAAAATGAACACATTGGTAAGATTTACATTATTATTTTAATAATTGTATTACTTTTAATAAGAAATAAAAATGAGACAGTTTCAAAACACATTAGTAGGACAGCCACAATAATTAATACAGTGCACTTATGGGGCCACAGAGGATAGGGACTGACAATATGTAGTGTTCCTAAGGAAAGTTACCTAGAGAGAAAATATTCTCTCAGGCTTTCACAGGCAGCAAACTGGTGAAGTAATGGCCATGACTCATTCAAACGGCTGACCCTGACAAAAGTTCTAGAAAATGTTGTACATGGTTTCAAGGAAAGACCTGAGGGGATTTAACTGAGCTTCTCAAATGCAAAAGTTGCATTTTTTAACATAGGTCTTGCTTTAACTTGGCCTTAACCATGAAGCAAAAGTTTAACCACAAGATATAAAAGGCAAAGCTACCATAAATAAATAAATAAATAAATAAATAAATAAATGTAAAGCCAGAGAAGTATGCTGAGCTGTAAAAGGCTCACGTCAACAGCTCTGACGATGTCAATTCTGCTGATAACTCACTACTCTTATGGAATATTGGACTGTGCATACAACTACTTCATCTTAGTTCAAAGAGAAGAATTATTTGTATCAATAATGTTTAGAAAAGTTACCATGTTTTCATTTTTTACTCTGAACAGCTACTATGAAGGCAACCTGGCATACATTATTCAATGAGTGTGTTGTGACTTAAATATACAGATTTATAAGGATTTTAGACTTAAATTTGTTAAGTTGTTATCACTTGTTCAAAAAACTGTGTTTTTTATATGGCTTATCCTAGGATTGCATGTATACAGTATCTATTTTATCTATCTATCTATTGATCTATCTGTCTGTCTGTCTGTCTGTCTGTCTATCTATCTATCTATCATCTATCATCATCGAATCTAATGTTGGATTAGTTGAGTAAGGCAGGCTAGCAACTCCGTCTGCTCAGAAGGCAAGGTGATGTTTCCTTCTGCTATCTAGGAAGAGGATCCTACTAAAGAAAGTTAACATTCATGGAGTTGAGATACAGAATCACAATGAATCATTTATTAACCTTCTAAATTTCATACAGTAAATAAGAATACATTAGCTTCTTTATTTTCATGTATGCCTATATTATTTTAATGGGAATAATGTAAAATTTGGTGACTATTTTTCCCTAGATATTTAATAGCACTTTAATACAAACTCTTCTTGAAAAATGAAGTTGGAGATGCTTTCTACTTTCTAGAACAATAGTAGAATAGATGAATAACTTAAAAGTAAACTGACCTACAAAAACCTGTTTTGTAACTGTGCAAGCCATGAAAATGCTCCTAATATCACCTGCTCATAATAGACTTAAAAATAAAGCCTTCTCCTTTAGTCTCAGATCCAAAAGGTGTTAATACCTTCATCTTACAACAACAGGGATAATAGCATCAACCAAAATTATTCTATCACAGAATATAGAAAGGTGACAAAAAATATTATCATGAATAGTATTTATAACTCATCTACCTCAGGCCCCAGTCCAGTGGACACACTGTCTTGTTATTCACAGGATAGTAGTAACTGTATCAGCACTTCCATTTAACGATGAAGTAGCAATGCTAGAACAGTGCTAAGGGGTAGGTTGTGGAACATTCTGTATAAGTAGCGCTGAGGTTTGCATAAGACTATATTCCTTTCTTAATCTATAATTTCCCGCTACATGTATTATACAGGTAATTACTACTTATATACAAGTCATCACTCTAGATTATGTAAGGAATGTATATTGGTATGTGTCTTTGTGTATGCATATGTATGTTAATGTTACATATGTATATGTGATGAGTTAAATATATATATACATCTGAAACTGAATAATCATTTGTACAAACTTTATTATCTATCCACTCTCTCATGTGAAAAACTGTTGATTCAGTTAAGGCTGTTATGCATAAAATATGGTTTAGATAAAGACAAAATGTATAAATGGAAACTTAGGCTAAAGCCTTGGTTATTTACTATAATTTTTATATAGTCATTGGTTTCTCTGAATTGACTAATAAACTTGTGTGTGATTTAAGATACTTTAACCACTAATTCAAAATAAATTGTTATCATTTTGACATTTTTGCAAACAAAATGTGCATTTAACATTTACTTATTCCTGAAGGAGAGACAAAGTTTAGCCTCGGAGGAACGTAGGATATGAGCCTACAGCTCCAGCTGCTCTCTGGACTAAGGAAGGACGATTTCTTGAATACTGGAATTTGAAACAAACCTGGGAGACAGATCTCTGAAGATGGAGGTGGGGATAAAAGAGGGACGTTTTATCTTTTGGCTTTAGAACAATTAATGATATCCTGATAACAATCATATTTTAAAATCTAATGTTTTCGGTAACAAAAGGCTAACACTTCATCATTGTCTTACAGAAAAGAGAGAAAAGCAAAATGGGTAACCTTTTCACAATTAATAACTTTGCAAACTATTAATTTTCCCTTAAATTCCATAAATCATGTAAACAGAATGAATTATGCTGTCGCATCTACCATCCATCTGCTTAATGCTATAGCCCTTTTTCATGTGTGAATCATTTCAGATGATTCCTAATTTTTCTCCCACTTATGTCCCATATGACAAAATAAATTTTATATCACCCACTACATATTAATTGTATCAGTTTAGTAACAATTTGGATATTCTAATGAGATAAAGTGAATATAGAAAATCAGTCTATTAGATAACTCTAATATCATGCAAAAAGACAGCTACTCATAAAGGTATTATTTTGTGCTTCTATTATAACCTGAACCAGTTTATTTATTTATTTTTATTTTTTTGCAGGAACAGGGTCCAAACTCATAACCTTGCACTTGCCATGCAGGCACTTGTGCCATGGAGCTATCTCCCCAGTCCCTTGAATCAGTTTATGATGCAAACACTTTATGTAATTTTATTTTAAAATCACAGGAGTTTTATAGAAAGTTACCTTAGAGAAATATCTCATGTTAAAACATTTTCCAATTGTTTAACTGCAGTTTCAAGAATAATTTAATCAGGGCTGGCCAAATACATCAGTAGATTAAAGAACCTACAATTTGGTACAGGGGCTGGGGGTTCAGTTCCCGGGCCTGTGGTGTCAGCCCCACCTCTGGAACTGAGACAGTAACTGAAACTGGGTATGGTGGTGTACACCTGCAATCCTGGCTCCTGGGAGGCTGTCAACAGGCAGATCACTAAGTGTGATCTAATAGTGAGACCCTGAAGACACTGTAGACCCTTCCCTAAAATACAGGAAGAAATGAATAATTTAATCAAGTTTAAATGGAAGCACACACATGACATTATCAGCCTTAGAGGAAAATGTAGTTAAATAAGAAATACTTAATCTATTAATAAAATAATTTGCTAAGACATTTTAATACATCTGACCTAATATTGGAGCTGTTGCAATGGCAAAATTCTGTTGTTGAGTATATGGAAGAAAATATACTTTGAAATTGTAAGTGTAGGGGCTGGCGAGACAGCTCCATGGCATAAGTGCCTGCCTGGCAAGTGCAAGGTCCTGAGTGTGAATCCCAGCCACACACACACACACACACACACACACACACACAATTGTAAGTGCAGAATGACATTATGTATAGTACATGCAATTATCCTACATTTTTAGTAACACAGTGGTCTGTAGCTTTATCAACAAGTACTATCTATTTACTTTTTCTCAAGAAAGGCCTTTGCATCAGCTCACTCTGCAGCAAGTGATATAGAACAGTGTGCAAGTGAGTGAGCTTTGAGAGATTTTTAAGGACATATATGAAATTGTGCAACTGAAAATGAGTGTTTAATCTGTATGCCTCTCACTAGGAGTCCTTATGAACAAATGAAGATAGTAAAAAATTAACCATTTATCTTATCATTATTAATATGTCTGATATGTATATGAAGTGTTAATTTAATTTTTGTGAATTAGCTTTCCAGATAAATATACTGTCTTAAGTACTTTTTGCTTGTTGCTGGGACAAATACCCAACGTTCAAAATGAAGGAAGGAAAGGTTTATTTAGCTCACAGTTTGTGGAGGTTTCAGTTCATACTCCATTGGCTCCAAGGCAGTAGAAAACCAGGAAGAGCAGAGGAGGAGAAACAGCTGTGGCATCCATCAAGCCTCTCTCTTCCAAATTTTCTGCCTGCAAAGAGTTCCTCCAAAGTGGCGTGGCTGCAAAGTTCAAGCTCCTCCAAAGACCAGGACTTCTCCAAGGAAGCAGTGCAGGGCTTGGCCAGGCAGGAAGCAGCCAGGACAGGGCCTGGCTGGGCTGATTGAACAAAGTCTTCCTCAACTCTTTTTATACACTTTTTGTGCTGAATCACTCTGGGGTGGCCCATGTGGCCCTAGAGCAGAACCAATCACATCCCAGCACGGGCCCTCCACATCCTGCAGGGTGGGGCCCCCACAGCCAGGAACAAGCTGAGCCTATCCAGCCAAGCTTCCTCAAGTGGACTCCATGTCTCAACTATCACATGTACCTATATTTTCTCTTTGAAGAGTTACACAGGAAAAAACTCTAAAACCTTAACTGAGTTTTATTACATATTTAGAATTTACCTGGATGCCCTCATTTGTGGAGAAAATCTCATGATGATTTTTATCTAAATTGGATAGAATCCCTACACATAACTACGAAGCAAGAGATGGAAAACCTTTCCAATAGAACCCAATTTAATTATTGAATATAAATTATATTTTATCTTTCTCATCTCTTTTGTTTTCAAAAGATTTTATGTCATATTTACGCATTTTTTGGAAAAACGAACTTCAAATGTAACATATTTGCAAACGTATATAACCATTGATAATGAAAAGTAAAATAAAAACTTCAAAACTTTTGGAAGTCATTGGTAAATGATAATGAGACTAATTTCACAGCCCTCTCAGCTGAAAAACAATATCAAATGCCAACATATTATAAATGGATGGTTTAAATTGAGCCAAACAGCCACAGACGATCTGCCTGTATTTTCGTATAAAAAAATCTTCACTCTTAAGTTCTCATCAAATCTTAGATTGCTGAAACTACCCATAACAACAACAAACACAATTTTGAGCATCAGCAAACAAATTTATAAAATTATAAACTGATTAGCATTCCTAAATTATAGAAGAGATGGAGAAGCTACTTATATTTTAAATTGGGAATTAACAAGTTGCCTTTTGCCCCGAATTATATCATAAAGAAAACTATAAACTCAATCATGTAATAATAGTGTGAGATAGGAAACTAAGAGGAGAAGAACAATAAACAAAGCTTAGGGTGGGTTGTAAAATGTTACTTAGGGATTTTAGAAATATTCTTGACAGGCTACAATTTTGTATTTCCTTGAATTTCCAAATATCTGTGTCAAAATTGTGTAACTGCTTATATCACATTGTATGGAAAGTTATTAGAATATCAATGATGGTCAGAAAATATCATTTACAAGCTAAGTCAAAGATATTTGATACTCAGAAAGCCAGTGATGATAAGCCCAGTACCTATGTTATAGA
>PVJA010051675.1:0-12722 GCA_004027025.1 Myocastor coypus
CTTAGCACTGAGTCTGCAGAGGCGTGGTCACAACGGATGGACAGTCCAGCAGCAGCGCTCCTGCTGTGACATCCCAGCCCAGGTCACTGCAGGGCCTGGGCTATTGGACTGCCCGCACTCTAAGCTGCCCACCACCACGGAAGGCCCAGGGAAGGCCCTCGTGCGCCTGCCAGCCCCAGCCTCCACAGCTCTGCCAGCTTCTGCCTCTCACTGTAGTCCTTGTGAGGCTGCTGTTCCCCTGCCTGGCGCCCTCGTCTGCGGCTGTGCTGCATTCCACCCCAACCCTGGCCGCCGCACCTGCCTCCAAGAAACCCAGCTCTACACAGCAACAACTACTGACCTCCAAAACTGTGAAATATCACCTTGCATTGAAATTCTGTATCATTTTCATTGTTTTATTATTATTAGTCTCTTTAAAAATAAAACAAATAGGGCCGGGGAGATAGCTCAGTAGAATAAGCGCTTGCCTGGCAAGCACAGGTCCTGAGTTCAATCCTTGGTACTGCAAATTAATTAACTAATTAATTAATTAAAACAAATAAAATAAAATAAGACAAACCATGTACCAGGCCTGGTGGCAAATGCCAGCAGAACCCAGCAAAGCTGAGCAGAAAGATTGCCAATTTCAGCACAGCCTAGGAAACTTAGCAACTTCATGAAATCCTATCTCAAAATTAAAAACTAAAAAGGAATGAGGATGGTCAGTGCAAAGGCCTTGAGTTCGATCCCTCAATACCTCACGCACCCAGAAACATCACCCTTCCCTGACTTTGTATCACCTCTAAGAAAAAACTTCAAGTTCTTCTCTTAGCTTATTACACCCTCCAAGGAAAGGCCCCTTCCCTTTGGCCTCCACACGCACCGCACTAGTCCAGAGCAACCACAACTGCCCTCTCTCTCCTCCTCTCCCCTCCCATTTCCTTCCCTCTACTTCCTGTCCTAGAACTGGGCTCATAACTGGGCAGACGGAAGAAAAGCTGGGGCCGTCTGCCGGGCCACTCACACACCTGCTTCTGGCTGAGTCTAAAGGAGGAGCACCACTGCCTGTCGTTCAGCCCTCCTGCACATGTGCTATACACAGGGGGAGCAAGCACCAAGGCCAGCTCCCCTGGTTTATTATCTAAGCTGCCCAGCAAACCAGTCCTCCACTCAGTGGCCTGAGCAGCTTTAGCTCACACCTGCTGTCTTAATTATTCTTCTCTTGTTGCTGGGACAAATACCCAACACCCAAAATGAAGCAAGGAAAGGGTTTTTGAGCTCATAGTTACTGGAGGTTTCAGTCCATACCCAGCCGGCTCCAAGGCAGAGTGGTGCAGGGCAGAGAGCAGCAGTTCATGGAGGTGGACCGGTTTCAACAGAGGCAACCGCCCAGCCAGGGCAACAGCGGGCAACAGAGACTGTTTCTCTATCTCCGTTATATTACATTCAGGCTCTCTGCCTCAGGACATCCACCTCAGACCACACCCATAATCCCAGCAGTACTAAGACACAGAATCCCAGTGCATCATGAGTTAGTCTCAAACTCTATAGTCCCTGCCCAATGACTGCATGAGGCTTTCGAGGACAGCTAGACACAAACCACCACCTCTGCTTATACTTTCCCTGCTGAGGCAACAGGCACTGCATGAGCCCCTCAGTGCTTGGCTCTGGCTTCCTAGCTGGGGCACGGAGATTTCCCAGGCTGCTCTTGGCCCAGGGAGGCATCCTTTCTGGCTAAGTAGTGTCCCTGGTCTAGTGGGCCTTCTGGTCTCCAGTTTGGCCCAAGACCTGCACCTCTCCTCCAAGCGTCTGACTTTTTCTGGGCATCTGTCTCATCTTCCTTATTCTCTATCCACAGCCTCTGTCACTAGCCACTGCTCTGGGCTTTCCTTGAGCTGAGTTCCCAGAGAAAAGGCTCCATTATGCAAAGCTGTGCATAGCCTTTGTGGTATTCTGGTTGCTAATGTGCCATTGATCACTGATGTGGAGTGGGGTTCACTGGAGACTCCCACATACCTTCTGCCACTGTCATCTTCCACAAAAAAGACAGAAGTGTCTGTGTCCTCACAGGGCTGACCCCAGGCTTCTTGAAGGGAGGCACAGATCAACCAGATGTGGTGCTGCACTCGACGAGATCTCTCACAGACAGCATGCGACATTGGACATCCTCAACTGTCCTGTCACGGGAAACAGCTACCACTCCAGAGACAGGTTTGTGAGGTTTCTCATCCATAGTCAAGCTGTGGAAGAACTGTCAGCGTCCTAAAGGAAGTGATAAAGGAGGCCAGAGAGACCTGCAGTGCCCGGCAGCCCTCGAGTGGTGACATCTCCTGCAGCCTGCCGAGCGTCAGGTGCTCGCTGTACCACAGAGCGGCTAGAGAACAACGCAGGCCAGTAGCAGCTGACGGGAGCTACGAAGTGAAGCTGGAGGCCCAAAGGGCTGGGGTCTCCTTCTGCAGTGTGTCCTAGAGGGAGCGAAACACAGCCCCAGGGCAGCTGCCTCTGCTCCTTCAGCACCAAGGTCTCCGCTAGTGTACAGGGAGACCATCTAGCCTCGCATGGATTGGCTGTTTGGGTTGTACTTCATGCCTCTCCAAAGACTCTGGGCTGCTTTCTCAGGCTGCTATAACAAAATGCCATAACCTGAGTGCCTCATGCAGCAGGAATTAATGCTCTTAGCACCCTGCAGGCTGGAAATTCAATATTCAGGTAAAGTTGGTTTCCAGAGCGGTTTCCTGATGACTGTAGTACCTTCTCACAATGTGTCTCATGTCCTACTGTGTACGGGGAGAGTGGGGGGAGAAAGAGTGCTCTCTGGCACCTGCTCTTCCTTCTGTAAGGACGGGAGTCCTATGTGTGAGACAAACGCCCCGCGCTTCGATCTCGTACTCTCTCTACATAGACATGTAAGGGTTAGCGTGTCACTATATGAATGTGGCATAGAAGCTTCCAGACCCTAATAGACTCAAGTTTATAATTTATTTCAAAGTTAAGTGAGTGTGAACTATTTCTAGTTGCATCTTCATTCCAGTGCTAAAAGAATACTGCAGATGAATATCCAAGGAATATGTACTCACAATATGTTTTAAAATCTCAAAACATCTAAGGAAGTAAGACATGATACACAGAGGAACCAGAACTGTAAATAATTAGATACAACTGTAAATAATTAGATACCATATAAGCTTGGCACATTCAATATCTGAAGTAATTTTAAAAAGAAGAAAAGAATAAGGAATAGGAGGCGCTGGGAAGTGCCTGGCAAGTTCAAGGGCCTGAATTCAATCCCTAGTTCCGCCAATAAATAAAGAAAGAAAGAAAGAAAGAAAGAAAGAAAGAAAGAAAGAAAGAAAGAAAGAAAGGAATAGGAGATGGTAAAAATGAACGAAGAGCCCTAAGCTCTAGAATTTCTCCAAATAAAAATATTTGAAATTTGAAATTCAATAAGTGTGTCAAAGTGCTACCGATGAAGGTAGAATTCACAAAAAGGAAAATAACCAGAAAGAATTTATATTGCATATAATGGCAAAAAATGGACAAAGCTGGAAATATTAAAATTCAGTTTTTAATAAAATAATAAAACAAGTCTGATAAGGTTCCTAATTTTATAGTCAAATTCTCAGATGTTGAAATGGGGAGAGAAGCAGGTGTAAGGAAGACGTGTGCGAGGATTTTCTTGACACGGTAGAACATGGGTCAGGTTCAGAAGTGGTCCTGACACATCACAAATAGAACAGCACAGGACAAGAATGCCAAAGGCAACGCAAGGTTCCAACAGTTCCAGAGGCAGAGAAGAGACAGTTTCTAAAGGATTCCCCACAGGCAGTACGCAGACTCCTCAGTACAACAGAGAAAATCACAAGAAAGCTAAATGACTATCTCCAGACAGCAAGAAGAGGTCAGCCAGGAATTGGGTGTTCATAGTGGAGAACCTAATAAAGATCTTTTCTGATAGATGTAGGTTGTGAGACCTTATAATGGAGAGCCTCGTGATGTAGGAAGTTGAGAATAAGGCATGGAAGAGGAGGAAGAATGACCCTCCAAGAAGGATGAGAGGCCTTCAAAAAGTAGTCATTAAGTAACCTGGTAAATGTACAGTTGGCCCAGGCAAACTGTACCCAACAGTGTTCATTCATTCATTCCTTTATTTATCCTACATGAATTTTTGAAAAGTACCCTGGTCTTCATGCTTGTAGAGAAAAGCATGCCCATACAAAATGTTACAAGAGCAACCTGGGAATCCAAGGAAAATGTCCACTATCCTGTAGTACTTACTAGGTACAACATACCTCAGTAATAATAGAAAATGACTGAGGAAACTTCTTTTGCATGTACGTGGTTGTCTCCCACTATGCAAGGAGGCCAGAGAGACCAGCAGTGCCAGAGTCAGCCCTTGCGTGGTGACCCCTCATGCAGCCTGCTGAGTCTCAGGTACACTCACAGACCAGTAGCACCTGACAAGGGCACCTGTTTCACAGGCATAGGGAACCTAAGGGGAAGGGAAGGGGCAAGCAGACAGGCCGGCGTTCAGAGGAAAGAAGCAGCCAGAACTAATCCTCATGAAACAGTGGCTGGGAGAAGGGCCATAAACACAGGACTTGCAACCTTCGATGCCATGCAGGGCCACCTACAGGTGCAGCGTGGAAGTAGCAATCAGTCAGGAACCTTGAGGAGAAGTGAGAGAAGTGTTCTCACTTTTTAATTCAATTATTCCGTATTGCAGAGTTTCTCGAGTGATACTATTAATGATGCACTTGTAGACATTTATACATAAAATTTTGTCATGTCTGTCAATCCTTCAGTATTTTTCCTAGTTTTTTACTCTCATTTAATATCATTTTTGTTTCCTTGTAAACCAACCATTTAATTGACAGAGTATAGCAGTAACTAAAATTACATTACAAGCAGCACACATCTAAAAGACCAGAATCACAGGCATTCCTGTGTAAGAATGTGTAACTGCTTCTGTTGCATTCTATAGAGATTTATTAGAATATCAATGATTGATACCAATTCCAAGTTGTCTGAGATGTTTGATACTTCGAAAGACAGTAGTGCTAAGCTCAAGTACCTATGTTATAGAATAACACTATCACTAAACTTTTCTTCTGGAGGGTTAAAAATGTAAGTTTGTAGACCAAAAATTGGAGAAAAAAGGGGGCTACAAGGATAGCCAATATTTTGACCCTAGCCCTTCAAGGTCCGTGAGGACTCAGGACATAAGAGAATATATGCTATAACATCCTATAACTCAATGGTTTCCCAAATTTTCTGTTCAAGGAGATCATGGGGCTACAGAGGAAAGGGATTAAAGATATACAGTGTACCTAAGGAGAGTCAGCTAGAGAGAAAATATTCTCTCGGGCTTTCATAGAGAGCAAATGGCTGACACTGACAACAGTTCTACAAAGCACTGTACGTGGTTTCAAAGTAAACTCTGAGGGGATTTTACTGATCTTGGAAGATACAAACATTACATGTTTTGTTATACAGGTCTTGCTTTAATTTGCCCTTAACCACCCAGTAGAAAAGATTAACCATGAGGCATAAAACGTAAAGTTATATTAGTATGCTGAGCTGTAAATGGCTTAAATCAACAGCTTCCATCACTGCCAGTTTTGCCAAAAAACCACCGCGATGATGGAACATTGGATTATGTATAAAACTACTGTTGTAATGTTCTGTGTTGGTGCCAAAAGGAACAATGAGAAGTCCTGTGAAGGTAGCTCAGAGGACTCACTGAGATTCTGTCCCCAGTGAGCAAAGAACCTCTGAAACAACTCTGCTTTATTCAGGATCGTCACCATGATCTCGTGCACAACCACCTCAGCCAAGGGGAATCACGTGCTCAGGCACGAACGTGGCCACGGTCTTGTTAAAGTAAAGGAGGACCACATGCTCAGTCACAGTCTCTATCAGCTTCCATCCTCAAGTTCATTCAGGGGTCAGCCAAAAGCGCTCCAAGGAAGGGAGAAGGCAACAAACAGAGAACCCACAGGCGAAGCCGCTCTACCACAGCTGCCTCTGGGCTTCATCCATCACACTCTGCTTTTTTGAAACGCCCATTAGGCTACAACTACTTTCTCTGAGTTCTGAGAAGAAATTTTTTGTACTAATAATGATTAGAAAAATTATCACATCTACACCCTGTGCTCTGTATAACTAGTAGGAGGACAACAATATGCATTGTATCAAATACTGGAAATGTCCTACTAATATGTTTTGATACTGTCCCATTGTGATTTCTTATTAAATGCAATTTTTAAAAAGTAGAATACCTATAAAAAATAAAATGAAAGTTGTATTGACGGTTGGGGATATAGCTTGGTGGCATAAGCACCTGCCCAGCAAGTGCAAGGTACCAAGTTTGATCTCTCATCCTGAAAAAAAAGAAAAAAATGGTATTAAAAGGAGACTGATTTACTAAAAGGATCCATTAATGCTTAAATAAAAAAGAAATTTTGTAATGTCATGCTTATAATAGAAAGAATATGAAAACAGTCAGATTGTTTGTTAAGAAAATTGTGGCATATTAACTTCATCAAAGTAGATACAGTATAGCCAATGCCAATAGCTTCTGTTACAGTAAGTAACCAAGATATTAAGCTGCAGAAATTGTATGATTACAACTCAGAGAAAGTATCTACAAGGGCAATAAAGGCTAGTACAACATGTTCATTCCACACTCCCCATGCATGTCGTGATTATTTTGATTAAAGGAACCATAAGAAGTTTCTATTTTCCACTTTCTGTACCTCTCTCATCTTCTTAAACAGATTGGTTTATTTTTCATAATTAAAATAAATTGTGAGTCATTACCTTCTTGTGTCTCACAGAACACTTGGTATGAAATGTAGCTGACTCAATCGAACAAAAAAGGAGACTTTCTCAGTCTCTTTCCCTGCCTACAGAAGGGCTGTAACTCTAATTCTGCACAATTGTACCTTCCTTCAACCAAGTGTTGGTTCTGGGATTTTTTATTTACCCAAGCTCAGCTTCCATGCTCTGAACTATCCTATGGGTTTTCAAATCTCTGAGGAGATCCAGGCAGCCCTGGCACTGCCTGGAGCAGGCTCCCCATCTCCACCAGTACTCAAGGGCGGTCGCTGAGGCCTCTGCTCCATTGATCCGGCTGCTCTCTTTCATTACCTCTTTAGTGGATGCTATGGTAACTACCAGGATGCCCCTGAAGAACTGAAGGGCCTGTTGCCCTAGACGCTGATGTCAGCTGTCAACTCTCCTCAGAAATTTATATGGTTGAAAAAGTCACTTTGCCAAAGGTCATGTCTCTTCTTCATCCCACCTCCGAGAGCTGGTCAGTGACAGGAGCATAAAGGGGCAGCACCCTCACGGCAACTTAGGACAACAGACAGGAAGAGTTCTAGATTCAGAACTTCTGGGACGTGAGGTAAAACTCACAACTACACACTCAGCTTCTGTGCCCACTTCTCCCTCGAATCCTGACTCTCACAGATGGAGCCTCAGGACACTCCCTAATAACTAACAACCCATTGCTCATGCTGTGGGTAAATTTGCCCCCTAGAAAGCTGCCACCCAACCCCTGAGCTTGCCCATGTGCTCCTCCGAGATACCAATTCTAAGGATCTCTTTCTCCCTGAACTGGTGATTGCGTCATAGAGTGTTCTCACTCATCCTGGGTGCCTGACCTAACCTTGTGTGTCAGGGCCTTATTCTGACCCGCTATGTTGGGAGGCCCCAGAAGCTGAAAACTGATCATATGTGGGAGGGCAAGACAAGGCCTCAGTCTTTAGTGCCTAAAACAGTCAAGCTACCTCAGTCTTGACAAAAACATCCTATCTGGACAATTTTGGCTTAGTTGCTAGGCAAGTTTAGGTCTCTTGACTCTAACTTCGCAAAGATATAAATAATGACCCCTTATATTGCTCTTTGGGTCTTTTTCCAATGCGGCAAGCATACCTCCACCTGAACCCAGCTCTCGTCTGTTTTCTGTCTTTTCCTCATTCTTGCTGCCTTTCTTCCCT
The DNA here is from genome assembly GCA_004027025.1 of Myocastor coypus. Classification (NCBI taxonomy): domain Eukaryota; kingdom Metazoa; phylum Chordata; class Mammalia; order Rodentia; family Myocastoridae; genus Myocastor; species Myocastor coypus. Next base: position 7,983 of record PVJA010051675.1, read on the forward strand.
GGTTTTCCCTGAGACACCAAGGAGTCCCCATACTTCTATATTCTATTTAAGATATCTTTAGCAAGCACTTATTATTTACCAGATAACCTGCTAGTTTCAGTAAAAAAAAAAAAAAAATTTAAACATTGTTTACATCTCTACAGAGTTTTCACATCAGCACAGAAAGAGACATTAACCAAGTAATCACACAAATTAATGCATATTAGCTTGAATCATAAGAAAATGCTTTAACATGTAAGCCAATACTTTTACTTGGCTCAACCTAAAAATTATAAAATATGATAAAACTAATATTCATCTTTCCAGCATGCATAATAAACTAACACTGAAAAGTCTCTTCATTCATTATTAATATGTTTGCCTAATGTTCAAACCAAAAATCACACCATTTTTCTATTCTTTTATTTCATGTATGCCCTTATTAGTTTTTGAAATAAAGCCACGTGTCCCCACAAAGCCTTGACTGAACACTGGCTTTCCCTCCACTTACTCACGTGCTGTATGTTGTGATTAGCATTGAAATTGAAATTTAATAGCAAGCTTGGAAATTCAAACCGGAGCGAACCAAAAGAAAACTAAATATATAAATCAGCTCCCAAATGTGCCTAACCTCCTTCTGCCGACATGCATTTTCTTGTTATTCCCTGACAAGTGGCATTTGATGGGTTCCTTGTCACCTGTCCTACCCCAGCCCTGTCTTACACTCCATCAGCTTAGCGGTGATATAGTGGAACCGTTTCTATCACCAACAAGTGGGACTTCATGGTGGCCATGCCAGTGTCAAAATAAATACGTAACAGAGAAGAGAAACTGAAGACCTCATTAGGGGGCAGACATCAGCGTGCTGGGGTGGGGAGAGAGTTGATATTTTTTGTACAAAAAAAAGTAATGAATGTGACTGGAGGGAGTATCCTAAGAGTGGGTGGACAGCATGAGGACACCAAGCACCGGGACATGGAATTCTTTGGAGAACAGCCTTTTATGTTCCTGTTTAGAGTGGCTGGCCATTCCTGGTAAGCCATTTCTAGTGTTTGGGTAAAATTCTGATAGCATCCAAGGACATCCAGGACTCAGAGCAGAAGGATCTGAGCTCATCTGAGGCCTCACAGGAGCTCTGCATCCTGGATATGAAGTTCCTACAGGCAGGCCTGGGTTGTAGGGAAGACATTTTTATATAAACAGAATGTAAGTCCACGCATGCCAGGCCTCCACTGATTTTTCTAGGCCTGCAGGAAGTTAAGACGGCTTCTTCTTCATCATCTTACACATGACCACCTCCCTTTACTAAGGCAAGTCAAGAGCCAGCGGTGCCTGCCAACACTGATGCCAGTGAGCCGAACACGGCAAAGGACCTGGATCCCTAATTCTCATTCAGAAACTGCCTTGATGCAGAGTAACTTTACCAGACCCCCAGGACAAGTCTGCATGGGGGAGATGGAAGCCATGGGTACCTTCATTTTCCTTTAAGAAAAGACCTCCTAATTATTCATACAACAAATAATAATTAAGTGAATACAGAGAAGAAAATGTTGGTATGACAGTAAAAGACACGAATTCAGTTGAGTCTCAAGTGCAAATTGTTAAGTGAAAGAATGAAGTTAGAAAACATGTACTGTATTAGTGTACCAGGTCAAGATTTTTAGAAGGCAAAACCCATTTATACAATATCTCTAAACATATTATATAAATAAGTCATGAACATATAGAGTGAAGCAGGGAGATCTCTCTCTCTCTCTCTCTCTCTCTCTCTCTCTCTCTCTCTCTCACACACACACACACACACACACACACTACCTCCAAGCAAGTGTAGGACACGGACCTAGAGGGTGCAAGTGTGGTATGGTAGGAACAATTACGTCTCATGGAACCAGGAAGGTATAGGTGAAAGGTACCACTCAACATTATTAAAGCAATACCAAGATCCCTTCTTTATTAAGATTCTAAAATGCTCTAAGATTTAAGAACTTAAATATCAGGAATTTTGGAGCTCAAACTCTGTGATCGTTCTTGGAATTAACTGCAAGTCCCTCTCTTCCCTGCGCTGGTGGATGCGCTTCTAACATGGCCCTGGGATGCTGGTCCTTGTCCTCACACCATGTCCTTCTGATGTCACACAAAGACCAAGCTATTTCCAGTTGGCTACACACTGTGCAATTGTGTAATACCATTGTCCTAGACTTCCATTATTTGCTTTAAAATGCTGCCCACGGGCTTGTATTAACCTGCTGGTAATGGTATTTTTAACTTTTTAAAAGTATAACAAAATCTTATTGTACTGAAATATTGACAGAAGTGTTGGAATCCAGTGGTCCTATCTGGGCGAGGTATTGCCAATCGTACAGCCAGTGTTACCCACTGAACACTTAAAACATGCTAAACACTTTTGGAGACAAGCAAACATTTTGCTGATCCAAGAAGACAAGACCCTGGCCTTTTGGGAAACCATGTGCCAGTTGAAGACAGAGGGACTGGTCATTCCTAGAAAAATTCAGGAACTTAAATGCCAGAGTGGGGCAAACACAGGACTTAAAATAACTTTGGCCACGAAAGAGAAAGAAGTGGAAGAGCTAGGAAAGTCTGTGTGGACGGACACTTAGACAAGGGAGCGATATTAGCAAGAGCAAAGAACTGCAAAGATCGCAGTGTGTGTGAAACATAAAGGTTATTATACCTGGAACAAAGCCAATGCTGGTAGAGCACCTGCCTTGTGTCAGAACTGATTTTCATGCTTCAGAAACATCAGTTCTAATCATTGCTCCAAGCACCGCCTCCCTTGAAGACTGTTTCCACAGAGGTGCCCTCAAGAGAAACTCATGTCCCAAGAGTGCACTGATCAGTTCTAAGGCACAGTTCTGACCTTTCCTGGCTGAATGACTCAGTAGATCATTTGACCTCTCTAAATCTGACATTCTTTATCTGTTACTGGAGGATAATGTTACGCAGCATCCATGCGTTCCCTAACAATTAGAGAAAAACTAAAACCATATAAATACGCTGTGCTGTAAAAGGCTTGAGTCAAAAGCTTCCGACATTGCCAGTTTTGCTGACAACCATAGTAGTCCATAACTACTATTATAGACTTTTGGACTATATATATATATATATATATATATATATAGCTACTTTCTCTTAGTTGAATGAGAAGAAAAATTTGTACTAATAGTGTTAGAAAAGATATCATGTCTGCAACTTGTACTCTGAACAACTACTATGAAGACAACAATATGCAATGTATTAATTATTGTATCTGTCCTACTAATCTGTCGTGAAACTGTTTCACTGCTATTTTCTTCTCATTAAAATTAATTAATTAAAAAACAATTAGTGGGGGTGGGGAGATAGCTCAGTAGAATAAGTGCTTGCCTGGCAAGCACAAGCCTCTGAGTTCAATCCCTGGTACTGGAAAAAGGAAGAAAGAAAGAAAGAAAGAAAGAAAGAAAGAAAGAAAGAAAGAAAGAAAGAAAGAAAGAAAGAAAGAAAGAAAGGAGAGGAAGTGGAAGAAGAAGAAAGAAAGAAAGAAAGAAAGAAAGAAAAAAACAATTAGAGAAGTTCATACACTCAGGTTTCTCTTCATGTGTCAGACGCCTTGGAAAAGGATCATGACCATAGACCCCATCGTGTTTGAAGTTCTGCAATGTTGTGTACATAGGATAGATCATCAGGTCAAGCTTCCTTAAATGGTCACTACATGACAGTCAGGTCTTCAAAGGCCCCAGATCTATCTTAATAGAGTGATTAAGAAGTCCTTCTTTGCTCACAAAAGTCTTCCTAACAAATTCAGTAAATGAAAGCCCAGCTTCGAATTTCTTCCAATTTCCCTGTGTTCTGCAGGATCACACGCACAAAGACTGGCTGTGTCATGTCGGCTTTAATATCATCCTGAGGATATCAACTGAAGCTGGAGCTCAGGCCAAGAAAGATACTCTTCACCCATTGGGCTGGCTTGGAGTAGTTCCCAGGTAGCTTCACAAACTAGGAGCTCTATAAACACTGTCTCCTCTGACCCTTATCAATGCCCGATGGTCATTAATGGTTAATTGTGGATGCCCATATGACTGGATTAAAGGATACTTAGCTGCAAAGCCAGTGTTTACAGATGTGACCCTAAGAATGTTTCCAGAGAAAACTGGCAATCGCAGCAAAGAGAGAGGCTGAGGCATGAGAAGCCCCAGCCCAAGCCTAGCCTGTGAAAATTAGTGAATTAGCAAGATCCTCTCTCAAAATAAAAGCTAAAAGAACCAGCAATGTTGCTTGGTGCAAAGATCCAGGTTCAAAGCCCAGTTCTACAAATAAATAAAGCAAACAGAGATTGATATGTAAGTGGTAGGAAGTGGAGCTATATTCTAAATGTGCAGATACACACCCACACAGAGAACAAAACAAAACAAAACAAACAAACAAAAAACAGAAAAAGGTAAATTCCTGGTCTTGTTTTCCAGACCCTTCTCATACTGATGGTTCTCAGAGCCCTCTGTATTCCAGATTTTGGGCTCCAGAAGTCACACAGTGAGCTGAGATTCTCTATACTTTTGGCTTCAACTAAAAGGAACACCATGATCTTGCCAGGTTCTTAGGCCTTTGAACTTGAACTGAGCCCAGCTACTAGCTTTGTGGATACGTTATTATGGGACTTCCCATTGACCATAATAATGTGAGCCAATTCACCTAGTAGAAGCCACCACCCCCTACCCATGCATCCATCCATCCACCCACCCACCCATCCATCCATCCATTCACCCA
>PVJA010051676.1:0-12730 GCA_004027025.1 Myocastor coypus
AAAAAAAAAAAAAAAAAAAAAAAAAAAAAAAAAAAAAAAAAAAAAAAAAAAAAAAAAAAAAAAAAAAAAAAAAAAAAAAAAAAAAAAAAAAAAAAAAAAAAAAGAGGTCTTGGCCATCACATGGGTCACAATCCAGAGAAAACAGTTGGATGCTACTTAGTATTTAGCCACATACCATGAAGAAGATGGGGAAATTTTATATTCACTAATATATTTATACAGTAAGTCAGTCTAGAGACCAGATTTTCCATGCTTGTTAAGAGTGGAATAAGTTATTTTGAGTGCTTTTATTTCTAGAACAGAGTTGAAATCTGAAGTATCTCCATCAGGTAGTTTTAAGTTTTGTTTTATAGCTACTTCTCATAACTAGTAGTTAAGTAATGAGAAAAATGGAGTGCAGAGTCCACCAGGCACCTTTCACTGGCTCGTGTGGGCCTGGCGTGTGCTTGTGTGCAGGAACTCAGTGTTGCCAAGCTGGTGTTGTTCTTGGCTGCTGAGGACTCTCATTTAAATAAATGCAGAAAATTAGGAAGCACAAAATAGAAGTTTCACTGTGTTTTATTGAGCATTTCAAGGGAACACTGAAATAACTGACCATATCTATTCTCAATATTAGCTCCAACCAAATAGCTTTTCTGAAGTCATATAAATAACACTAAACAATTTACTGTATGAGTTTTTATGTCATATGCATATTTTTCAATGTAAAATATGAACAGTGCAAGATTTGGCATATATATTTGTATGCTTTGTTTTAGCCCATACACTAGAAGATATATTTTAAAGAATGAAGTTCCATAACATGATTAAAGTAATTTAAATATGATACACAAACTTCCTTGAAAATAAGTGACTGAATATCAAATCCAATTCCTCCATTTTTGTACCAAGGAAAAAGTTACTGAATGCCATAAAATTGTGGCTTCAGAGGCGGTATGGAATGGATCTAGCCAGTACTGGATGTGTAAAATACTGGGCACGTGTTCACCACAAAGAAAATGATTTTCATAGAGACGTACCTTCAATAGTTTGTTTTCTTTCAAAATTATTATACTGGTCCTTTTTGTTCTGTCCAGGAAATAACGATAGAAGGTAGTAAATGTACCCCTTATAATGCGTATGTGTAAGATAAGCTGCTTAAAATGCTATTTAATATAGTGACCGAAATATATTTTAATGACTTCGTTTTAGAATGGTTCAAATTTGTAGAAATGTTGAAATGTCAAGAAGCACTCGTGTTATCTATACTTGTCTTCCTTTGTCATTCTCCAGTTCTCCATCCCACAATAGCAGGGTGTATTTGTCAAAATTTAAAAATTTCAAGCCATTAATCATGAACTAAGTGGCAGACTTCATTCACATTTCTTGTTTTGCTTGCTAACGGTCATTTTCAGGATTCAATCTAGAATATCACTATCTGACATTTAATTTTTCTATCTCCTTTGATTCTTCTTTTTTCATTATTTTATTATTTTTAATAAGAAATAACAGTGAAATAGTTTCATAGCACATTAGTAGGACAGCCACTATAATGAATACAATATACATTGTTGTCTTCATAGTAGTTGTTCTGAGTACAAGATGCAGACATGATAACTTTTCTAAACACTATTGGTACAAATATTTCTTCTCATTGAACTAACAGAAAGTAGTTGTATACATAGTTCAATATTCCACAATAGTAGTGGGTTATTGGCAGAACTGGCAATGTCAGAAGCTATTCACTTGAGCCTTTTACAGCTCAACATACTAATCTGGCTTTACTTTTTATGCCTCATGGTTAAACTTTTCTGCTGAGTTGTTAAGGCCAATTTGAAGCAAGACCTGTATAATGAAATATATAACTTTTGAATCTGAAAAGATCAGTCAGATCCCCTCAGGATTAACCTTGAAACCATGTACAGCACTTTGTAGATCTTTTGTCAGTGTCAGCTGTCTGGATTAGTCATGGCCATTGCCTGACCAATTTGTTCTCTGTGAAAGCCCAAGAGAATGTTTTCTCTCTAGGTGATCCTCCTAAAGCACACTATACATCATTGATCCTTTTCCTCTGTGGCCCCATAATCTCCTTGATCAGAAAATTTAGGACACTGTTGAGTTATAGGATGCCACAGTACAGTTTCTCTTATGTCCAGAGTCCTCGCTGACCTTGAAGGTCTAGGGCTAAAATGTTGGCTATCCTTGCAGCACTTCTTTTTCTATAATTTTGTGGTCTGAAAACTGAAGCTGTTAACCCTCCAGAAGAGTGATACTATTACTCTATAACATAGATACTTGAGCTTAAAATCACTGTCTTTCTGAATATTAAATGCCTTAGACTTAATATGGCACTGGTGTTTTCCATCAATCATTGATATTTTAATAAATCCCTATAGATTGTAATTTTTTTAAAAAAATACATTTTTTACACAGAAATTTAGAAATCTAAGCATATACAAAATTGTAGCAGGTCAAATTTATGGCATTTTTCCTTGTCTGATATTCTTTTTAATTTCCCTTTTTTGTTTCCTTTTAAAATAAACATTTACTTGAGAGTATAGCAATAGTTGAAAGTATGTTAAAAGCAGCACACCCCTAAAAGACCAGGATCACAAGCATTCAAAGCATGGTTTTAGTCTTACACATTGCTACTCTGAGTGTCATAGGGGCTGGGGAGATAGCTCCATGGCATAAGTGCCTGCCTGGCAAGTGCAAGGTTATGAGTTCGGACCACTGTCTAATTCATCCTCTGTATATAAGTGTGTGGTTTTACTCCTGCCGTGTTTCCTAACTTTTCTGCTTGCTGGCTCTTCATTGTTTGTTAAGTTCTTGATTTCCATTCAGCTGTGTTATGCCTCTCCATTTTTATTTCTTCTTTTGTATTCTTAAACTGGGGAGACTATGATTCTCTTTGATTCTTCTTGATGAGGACAATTTCTCAGACTTTCCTTATTTGTGGATGATTCATTCATTTTGTGAATACAGGTCAAGAATTTCATAGAATCCTACTCAGCCAAAAATCTTATTGTATTTTTTCTCATGCCTATAGTGGGGCAATGTGTTTCAGAGAAAAAAATCTATAGAGGCAAAATGCCATTTTTACTGCACTATACTGGAATCTTTCACCCCCACGACTGCTTAATTTTTTGAGGTCTGACTACTGTATATTCTTCAGTTGGCTCCCCTAGGGCTTTGTCCTGCTCCTCTCACATTACTGTGAGGTGTTGGTTTTCAAACCATTTCTTCCCTGCTGGCCTTACAGCATGCTCTTGTATACAGAGACTTGCTGTGCCTAACTGAAATGTTTCTTCACTTTTCTCTGATAAAGTGAAAAATTATAGAAGATTTTAGGTACTTTTATCATTTTTGTTATTTCATCTACTATCACTCATTTTCTAGAAGAATAAATTTGACACAGGATATAACTAGATTAATATTTATTTTACAAACAAGTTTATAGTAAATCAAACAAATAATTCATATATGATCTGGACAACTTAAATAGCGATTTTGCTTTTATTATTTGAATAAGAACCTAGTTACCTTAAATCACTACTTTGTAAGGAAGGGAGAGAGAGAAGAAAGAAAGGGAGGATAGCTAAAGTAAAGAAAATGCCAGTGAAATATCACTTTCAAGAAGGAAGAAGGTAAATGTTCTCTGGATTGCAATTTCTGTAATCATGATTGATCATGTGGTGTGACAGGGGTGTGTTGGCCTCGACATTGTCTTTTTTTCTTCTTTTTCTTTTTTTTTGGTCTCTTTTTGAGACAGGGTCTCTCTATGCAGTTGAGGCTGTCCTTGAGCTCACTTTTGTAGCCCAGGCTGGTCTCAAACTCACACCAATCGTCCTGCCTCAGCCTCCCAAGTGCTGGGATTACAGGCGTGAGCCACCATGCCCGGCTTCGATATTGTCTTTAGCACAGTGAGCAGTCCTGTCCTGTGTCCTCCAGGGGAAATTTATTTTTGCTTGATCATTGACTGCTCCATGATAAACTCCATCTATCTTTATTACCAACCAACACCAGATACTAGCAATCCTAAAATGGATTACACTTGCGACCTTAAAACTGAACATACAACATTATACAAATACGATACTTCCTGATTTGCATGTATCAGAAATAACAGTCTGCAAATATTCTGCTGCTTAATAAATGCTACTGTAAACTTTCCCCAGTCTTGCATTGCACAATGGTTCTGGAGGACTGAGTCATTTGCCCTATCAGAGAGGGAAATACAGTAGAACCTTGTCGGTGCATAGTTTGGCTTTCTGAGGTTTCGATTACAAGCAGTCCATCACAGTCTGAAACTAGTAAGTGGAAAATTCCAGAAATAGTTGAAAAGTTTAAAATTGTGTGTTGTTCTGAATACCGATGGCATCTCATGACGTCTCCTCTCCCCACCAAGACATCAATCATGCTTTGTCCTGCAGTCCACATCTTACACGCTGACCACCCAGTCAGTCACTCACAAGCTACTCTGCTTGTCAGATCAAGTGTCATGGCATTGTACTGTTTGGGTTTAAGCAGCTTTTATTTTGCTTAATAATGATCGCAAGTGCAGAGATAGTAATCCTAGTGACTTTGCTGCAGAATACTGTTGCACTTGTCATATTTTAATATTGATGCTCATCACCATCTTCATGTACTTATCATTAGAGCACATGGAACAGAGATCCAGACTTGAGGGTCTATAACCAAAAGAAAAGTTTTTTTCTTCTGTAAATAAACCTAAATTATATTTTGTGCCCAGGCACCGATTTGCAACTATTTTGTGTCTATATATGAAAAAAAAAAAAAAAAAAAAAAAAAAACCTCTCTCCCTGTGGTAGAATGTGCTGTCTGGGACTGGAAGCATTGCTTAGAAAGACGGTTTCAGTCAGTAACCACCCCGAACACCTGACTGCTATGCATGCGCACGCAGAAGAACAAAAGCATATTATCTGTATATTATAGGATTGGTCCAATCGGTAGATATGAGAAAACACAGATAAATACATAATCAAAGTGGTAAAAGAGAGAAATCTTAAGAAATCCACTTCTCAAAAGGAAACTAGTCTTGCCTGCTATACAATGGTGCTTATTATAGGCAACTAATTAGTAGTCAGAAGAGGAAGTGAGACTAACATTGTTTTCAGAATAATGGAGGGACAATATGCACAAGAGGGCTGAGGGGAAGCGAAGCACACTGGGCCTGGGCTAAGAGATGCTGGTATGAACAGGAGGTCCCACAATGCATTCACTTGGAATATTAATTTTTTCCATCTCATTTTTCCATTGTTTCACAGTGGATCAGAACTGAAGGTTCTGCCTTAACAGCACCACTGGTGAGATCGGCCAGAACTTAAGTCCTGATATATAGATAAGACCCCCTAATTACACCAAAAGGCTGAAGCATCTGCAATGCATAGGTTGTGTATAAGTTAAGCAACAAGGGCAAGTAGACGCCCAAGCAATGGCTCTCAGCAAAGCCAAGCAACAGCTCATCAACCTGCTGAGACCTGGCTAACTCTACACAGAGTTCACACAGATTATGGGATAACAATCAAAGGTGATGAAACTGCTTAGCTTAACAAGCAAGGACCCTGGATTTTTTTCTCCTATTAGTTTTGTTGTTCATGAAAACTGTAGAGTCTGACTCTTACTCCCTGAAAGATGTGAGGGCAAACTTAACCTCATTTTTCCATAAATAAACCGAAGCTATATTTGTGTAGTTGAAGCAAACATGAACATTTTAAGCAAATCCAATCACTTCAGTTATCCGTCGTCCTCTGTACTCCTGTGCCAAAGCCTGCAAGCATCTAATACGGTGTCCTAAAATCAGACTCCATACAGCCTTCTCAGGTCGCCTCCCACTCAGCTTCACTGGGTGTGCATTCTCCTCTGCTCTCTGCCATGAACCCGTCCAGAGGCCAGCTGCATCATCCTATCCAATAGGAGTCATCCAGTTTATTGGCTTTCTGTGTTAACACCATGCTGAGCTTGGACTGATGGGAAAGCATTCTGCAGATATCTAGGGTGTATTAATGAGACTAGAGATGCCTAGAGACTGCATCAGGAAGGCAGCATGAGCACTCTCTTCTGTTTCAGTGTCCCTAAAGGAGGAGAGGACAAGGCTCCGAAAGGGCAGGGCAGATGGCGTGCAGGGAAAGCCTCGCTTCCTTCTGAGCTCCTTGGGAAGACACCAGATCTCTTAGTTATAGAATCTAAAGTCTATGCGTTGTGCTATGATTAATTCTGATACAAAACCCAGAGATGGAAGAAATAAGATGTCAAAGCACTTGCTACAGCTTACACTTGAAATCTGCTCAGAACTTACGGCAGAGTTGGTTGCCAGGGACACACTCTCAGGGATAGTGGAGAGCTCTTGAGATCTCTGTCCCGTCCAAGGGATTCACCCAATGATGACGTCTTGTGCTGTGTACTGACAGGATGCTCATGCATGCAGGAAATGGGGTGGGGCTAACGGGAGCGCCGGACGAGACACGCCAGCACCTAAACACCCTTTCTTACTTTGTCCTCTTCCCTTCTTAAGAAAATTCTTGGGTCAGGGATATAGCTCAGAATATATATATATATATATATATATATATGTATATATATATATATATACATATACATATATATGTATATATATATATACATATACATATATATGTATATATATATGTATATCTTGATGATTTACAAAGTCATGTTGGGTTGATAATGTATTAGTACTTACTATATCTTGGTTTTCCACTGCTATCATTTACTTTTGTTTAGAATTTTAAAATTATATTTTTTTTTCAGTTTTCCTTCTCAAATGTAAAGCAGCAATACTTTGATTTTATTATTGTTCTTCTCTTTCATCTTTTTTCTGAGACATTAGCTCACAGCACTCTGCTTTCTTCCATAACTGGGAACAGATAGCACGGTGTCAAAGTATGGAAAAAGAACACCAAGTAGTAACCAAAAGACTGAGGAACATTTTCAAGATATATTGCTACATAGTGTTAATCATGCCTTTTGAGGTGTATAGAACTTAGAATGTGAAAGTTCATTTCGTGAACTTTTTTTTAAGGAGAAATGTCTTTTATTAATCAACAAAAAGATATGTCTAAAATAAGTTTGTTTGTTTTTTTTTTTTTATTATATCATCAATGTCTAGCCAACTATCAGTGCTGTAGGAAACTGCAATAGGCAAAAATATTATTGGCAGTCAGACAGGGCTGGGCCTTGGAAGGACCCAGTAAAGAAGACAAGATGCCTTGTAACTGTGGGAGAAGCAGACACCACTGCTGTGGACCAGCCCTCAAGAGAAAGGTTAAGCGAATGCACCCACAAACCTCCCTAAGGGTTGGTGTTATGAGTAGGTCTCTATCACCTTGAGAAAGCCAGAAGACTCACTAACTCAAGCCCCCTACGGGAACAGCTGGCTCTGTATTTGTGCTGCTTGCCACAGTGGCTCTGACTCCCTTCCCCATCTGATCCTGATCTCATTAGTTTTAACTGAGCAATGGTGATTGTAATCTTGTTGGCTGACCACAGTTTGTCCCACTTCATGCCCACCTTATGAGCTCCCATGTTTTCCATCTTAGGCCTCCTCACCTCATGGTTGCACTCTATAAACATCTCTGAAAAAGGCAGACTCCTAGGTAACCCACTCAGGTCTACTTCAGCCTCTGTTTGAGACAGAAGCTTTCTTCCCTTCAATAAGTACATTCTTCTCTTAACCTCCATTTTTCCTAAAATTGATTCTTTGGCTTGAGAGAACTCAAATTCATCCCAGATATCTTTTGATTGGGTGTTTCTTCCTCCCATATCATCAGGATTGTCAGACACTACAAGCAAAGAGAGTCACTATTTTATGGAAAGATATGCCTCACAAGCTTGGCCTATTGAAATACTAATAAATATCAAATCTAAGCTTTCACTGGGATCCACGTACATAGACACTCCTAAAATATAGTTTATTTTATTCAGTCACAGAGAGATATGATTTACTGTCCAAAAATCTCTGAATGTATTCTCAAAAGTTTCCACAGAAATCTATGAAATGAATTTGATAGTAATTTCATATAGGTATAATGATGAATATATCCAATTGCAAATTGTATAATGTGTATACATTAAGCACCCCTAAATTATCTGAATACTTTTGAAACTTTAAATTATTGAATGATCCTGTAAATAGACCTAACCCATATTTTAGAAGGCCACAAGGTAGAGTTACTATTTAAAATTATATACGCTGATATAGTTATGTAATATATTTATCTGGTATCTGTTCTAAAATGACTTTATACAAAAACATCAGTAAATGTTTCCTTCACTTTACAGCCTGCTACTAAATCCTAATTAAAGAAATCTTAAGTCCTCTCCAGTAACACATCATACAAAGTGAAACCCAGGTCAATGTTCCTGTCTTCCACTCTTAAAAATCTAGAAAAAGAGCTGCAGTGTTAGCCAAAGCCAGTCCATAGAAACTGGTGCATTTTTTTACAGGGATCCGCGGGGCTGTGGGTCGAGGTCGCAGCTCTCCCCACTATCCAGCTTGGCCTGCCATGTCCATGATAGGCTCTGCCTTTATTTTTTAAAATACTAAGCGGCTTCTTGCGGGTGGGATCGAATGACTGCCCCTCTCCCTTCACCTGCGAAATTTCAGAGCCTATTTGAAAAGGGCCATTGTTTCCCAGGAATGCCAGGCCCAGTCCAGGAAAGAAAGTCTTCATTTCCACAGGAATTTGGAGCCTGCCTGAGAAGGCCAGCCAGTCACTTGGTGAAAACTGGTAATTCATTCAAGTTCCCAGCAGTTATTACCCAGGCCTTAGCTGCTTACTTTCAGCCCCCAACTTTTATGACTAATGTGTTTTTTTCCTTCGAATCACAGGGATATGCACATATGTATCGGTGCATGCACCTTACAGCAGGAAGAAACACACATGGAGCACAGCACACGCACAGGAGGGAGCCGGTGGGGACACTCTCCATGCAGAGAGCCATGGCCTGGCGGAGGAGACATAGGTCCTTCTGTTTTCACTTCTTCCCCGGCATTCACAGAACTTGAGTGCATTCCTGTGAATAAGTGTGTATGTTTAGCAAGAATTCGAAGTAGGCTCCTAATAAAATATATTTGTACAAGAATATAAAACAAAGATACAGTACTTGTATTCAATATCTGGACAGAAGTCCCCTGTCTGAGACACATTAAAAATGATTTCTGAGGGAAAATTCATTGCTGTAGATGGAAAGAAATAAGCTTCAAGCACAAGGAGATCTTTCTGGTTAGTCTACAGGGACAGACTAGAAGTATGACAATATAACCTTCCTACTGTTTAGCGTCTGATGTTTTCCACAGAATGACTTCATGTCAAGCAGTCCAACTAACAAAAAATGTAAAAGTAAAGATAAAAATAAACAGTCAGAATGTTAAAGAATTTGAAAGCAGATCATTGAGTGTTATGCTTGTTTTTCAGAAGGAGAGGGTAATGGTGTCAATATAGCTTCAGGACAGTAGTTTTTGAAAGAGAGGTAAGTGACTTCAGCATGAACTGTCCTTGGTCACTACGTGCAGCAGCTAAGGATTTAGGGAACATTTATTTTTATGACTCTGACACAGCACACAGTTACTGTCTTAGGAATAAAGGACCACTACTGTCTAGCGAACTGCCATGTCACTGTTTTCCAAAAGGAATATTCAAAACTTAGAAAAGAAGTGAAACAGAAGCCAATAATCCAAAATATGGCTTTCTTTTTCTTCTCTTTCCTTTCGTCAGATGTTTCCTGTGATCTTGTGAAAAACCTAATGTTGTGACATGATTAGTCACTGGCCTCGAGGGTAGATGGCACACAAAAGGGAGCCTGTCCTTTCAAGACCTGGTTTTGAACCAGTTTCAAACGATAGAAAAATGCTCTTTTGTGGCTGCTAAAGTTCAGGCATGAATCCTGGCAGTCCTACCCAATTCCCTGAAGCAGAGGCCACACCACCGACATCTAATTGGCAGGCTCTGCATGCGACTCCCCCGAGGGCCGGGGTAATGAACAGACTCAGGGAAGGTGTCCCGCATCCTGGGCACAGGCTGGCTGGCCCTGGGGCTCCACCTCAGCCTCCCCAGTCCTGCTCACTGAAGAGGCTGTGTGTCTGCAGAAAGACACAGTAGTTTGATTAAGCTGTAGTTCTAAGCAAAGCTCTTCTCTTCATTTAATCTACAAAAGCCAATAGGCCGGAGGGAACAAAACAGATCCCTGTTGGACCATTGCATTCCTTGATCTCTGCTCCACGCACTTCTACATTTGGCTTAAATGTCCAGCTCACTATGGTTGAACATTCCTCCTCCAGGTCAGCTCCAACTTATTCTTTAGACAGCCAGAGAAGAAATCTGCCCCATCCCTACCAGGAAACAACTTCAGGCTTACTTTCATTGCCCAAGATGCTACTTCTGAGTGGGAGGATGTGTCTGCGTCTGCTACCTCTCATGAGAATATCTCAATGGTATTACACTTACACTTTTATGTTGACTCACTGTAGCCTGTGAATTCCTTTTTTTTTTTTTTTTTTTTTTTTTCAGTACTGGGGATTGAACTCAGGACCCTGTACTTGAGAGGCAAGCACTTATTCCACTGAGCTATCTCCCCAGTGCCTGTGAATTCTTTAAATCACTTACGCCAAATGCTTATGTGAATATCCTGTTTTACCTGCCACTCTCCAAAATGTAGCAACCATAAATGAACACTCATAATTCAATGGGACTGTGCTGCTTTGCTCCAATTTGGAATTGAGAGAAGGTTAAGAAATGAAAATAAAGTGGTAATCATGACCAAATTCATGCATGGCTGCTTAGTATTTGACAAGGCATCCTTACCTTCTCACATATGAATTATAACACGGTAAGATTACTTATTTTCTCACTTAATATTTTCAGTGCTGATTCCTCTTTAGCTCATTCAAAAGGTGCTATCTGACAGGCTTGAGAGCGTTTTCCTGCCCTGGCTGCTCTCTTCCGCCTCCTCCCTTCCCAGAACCCGAGCATCCACACCTGCACCACACTCCATTTTTTTTAAGTGAATAAAGAGATGAAGTGAAGGGGCCTGGTAGGATGGCTCAGTGGTCTAAAGCGCCTACTTAGGAAAGCTTGGGTGGCTGCAGGGACCGCAGTTCGATCCCCGGCACCACATGCTGCACCAGCCCTGCCCTCAGGGAAGGCTGAGCTGGCCATAAAAATAAATGAATGAATGAATGAATGAATGAATAAATAAATAAATAAAGAGAGATAAAGTGAAGTCTCCCGAGCAAAATCCACTCTGAAAACTGAGGCACTTTGAACTTGCTCATCACCTTAGCAGGGTTGCAAACGGTGGGCAGTCGAAAAGACAACGCAGTGGTGTCTGAATGAACCACAAACAATGGCTCTTTTACAAGTGGGTCTTTAATTGAATACGGCTGTGTTTATGGAAGCAGAAGAGAACTTACCGAAAAGGGCACATGCTCTTCCCTCTGGGTCTCACTGGCACCCACGGTAGGGGCAGTTTTGCTACTGAGCAGCACTGTTCCCTCCCTGTCCTTACCCAGTGACTAACACATCTAGCTGAATGAGCATGAAAACGTCACTTTATATTACTTTTTATTAGAATTACCTCAAGTTGTTTTCCAATGGGTAAATATGCACTTCTGAAACTATAAGAGGTACTAAAAATTCCAAATAAGGTCTGGTATCTCTCTGTCTATGTTAAATATTACAAAAGATAATTAAGTTGAAAAATTTTAGAACTTAATCTAGTTGGGCCCCTCTTCTGTCAATTTGCCTAAGAATCTACAAAGATAGAAAATTCAGGAAATCAATTTGATTCAATCTATTTTTGTCATTGAATTCCATTAAAAATTATAAAGTTGTGTTGCATTTGTACAATTTCTTAATATTGGGCAGGGCTGTGGTAGTTCTAATGCTTTAGAACATACACAAATTAAAATTTAGCTGTATCAATGTGAGATTCCAAGACTTTTCATTTTGTTAATAGTGACCTCTACAGGTTAACTATAACAACAACAAAACATGGACAGCAGTATTAGGATCACGGATTTAGTTAATGACAGTGGTTCAATAGTTATATGAAATCTAGATTCTCAGACCCCAAATGTCAACTTACATTTTGTGTCTTTGAACCTAGTAAACATCAATTATCAATTTACCTATGTTGGGAATGCCAATATACTCTGATGGTTTCACACAAGAGAAATAACCCTGTGTGCAATCTGGTAATTCTTTATAATAAACTGAGAAATGTTGCAATAAAACTTTAATGTTGAGGGGGGGTGAATCAGAGTGAACCCAGGTCCTTCATGCTGAACTACATCTCCAGTCCTTTACAAACATTTTTTGAGACTCTTGCTAAGTTGCCCAGGTTGGACTTAGCCTTGTGGTTCTCTTGCCTCAGCCTTCCATAGTTCTGGGATGAAAGCATGTGCGTCACCTCACCCGGCTGCAATCACTGTTTTGAACTTTCATTCTAAAACTCATTTTAGCCTGATTGACAAAATAATCCAATAAGTAGACCAGTTTTAAAGTCATTCTCGGGCCCGGCAGAATGGCTCAGTGGTCTAAAGCGCCTGCTTGGGAAAGCTTGGGTGGCTTCAGGGACCGCGGTTCGATCCCGGGCACCACATGCTGCGCCAGCCCTGCCCTCAGGGTGGGCTGAGCCGGCCATAAAAATGAGTGAATAAACAAGCAAAGGTTGTGAAACAATAAATAAATAAATAAATCTTTAAAAAAAA
>PVJA010051678.1:0-12731 GCA_004027025.1 Myocastor coypus
GGGGCGGGGAAAGGGAAGGCAGGCCAAGGATCCTGATCCAGCCAGCGGAGGGGTTTGGGCTGGGCTGGAACAGGAATTTAGTCGCAGGAACGCAGAGGCGGGGCAGAGGTGCGCAGGCTCAGCTCCCAGCGGTGGGGTTTTGTCTTTCCTCTTTTTGATGGTGTAGCTAGAGGCTTGTCAATTATGTTTAATGTTTAAACATAAGTTTGATTCATTAATTATTTGTATTGTTTCCTTTGTCCCATTTGGATTAATCAATACTCTAATCTTTATAATTTCCTCCCATCTTTCAGCTTTTCCTTTCATTTGCTCATCTTTTTCTAGTCAGTTTAAGTGCTTCATGAGAGTGTTTATTTGTTCCCATTCTGTTTTCTTAATGTGTGACTTCAGGGCTATAAATTTCCCTCTAAGAACTGCTTTCTCCAGTGGGTTTTGTTTGAATTTTCATTGAATTGCAGATATTGTTTAATTTCTTGTTTAAATTAATCTGTACACCACTGGTTGCTGAGAAAGTCCTTGTGTAATTTCCATGTACTTCTGTGGTTGTTGTGGTTTCTTTGTTCATTATTTCCCGTTTCACTGCACTGTGGTCAGATAATATTCATAGGATAATTTCTGTTTCCTTGCTTATACTTAAGCATGACCTATGCATTTTTATGTGGGCTATCATGGAAAATGTACCCTGTGCAGCTGGAAAAAATTTGTATTCAGAAGTGGTTGTGTGGAACACTCCGTATATATCCAGAAATCCCAGTTTTTCCAAGGTCTGGTTCAATTCTGTGACTGCTTCACTAATTTTTTGTCTGATTGACCTATATTTTTGGGACATAGGGATTTCAAGGTCTCCTGTTGAGATTGTAGTATAGGATAGTACATTTTTCATGTCCATTAAGATTGATCTTATATAACTTTTTACTGCCATGTTGGGTGTATACATATTTGTAACTGTTACCTCTTCATCTTGAATTTTTCCCCTAACCAGTATGTAGTGGCCTTCTTTATTTCATTTGATCAATCTTGGTTTGAAGATTAGATGGTCTGCAAAAAGAACTGCTACCCATGTTTTTCTTGGGGTGCTGGTGTATATAGTATTCCTTTCCATCCTTTTACTTTTAGCCTATGAGTTTCTTTATGAGTTAAGTGTGTTTCTTGGATACAGCATATTACTGGATTGTGCTTCCTTATTTACTCCACTAGTCTATTTCTTTTAGTTGGAGAATTGAGTCCATTTATATTGATGGTTATAATTAAAATGTATTGGACTTATGACTCACATGTCTTTTACTTACTATTGTTTATCACCTTTTCTCCTTTGTTTAACTGGTTGCCTTATTTGGTGTGTTTTTTCTGTTCTGATTTGTGGAGTTTCTATCATTTTGGTCCCTCTCTGAAATATTTTTAGTAGACTGTGTGGTGTTGGCTCTGACATCATGAAGTTCTTTAGTTGTTCTTTGTCATGGAAGTATCTCACTTCTCCCTCATACTTGAAAGGGAGTTTTGCTGGGTATAGCAGTCTGGGCTGAAATTTGATTTCCTGAAGGACTTGAAGCACTCTGATCCATGCTCTTCTTCACTTCATGGTATTTGAAGAGAAAGCTGCTGTTATTCTGATGAGTTTTTCTTTAAATGTGATCTATTTCTTTTCTCTAGCGGCTTTCACTATATTATTCTTCTGTTGGATTTCTGGGATCTTTACTACTATATGTCTGGGTGTGTGTTCACTGGGGCTGATGTTATTTGGTGTTCTGTATGCTTCAGTTACCTGAATGTCTGATTGTTTTCTCATATTTGGGAAGTTTTCTGCTATTACTTCTCCAAATATTCTTTTTATATCATTTGTGTTGACTCCTTCTTTCTTGTTGATTCCTATTTATCTCATGTTGTTCATTTTTGCATCATCTTGTAAATGTTGAATTATTTTTTCCTGCATCCTAGTTGTTCTTTTATTTATTAAATTTTATTTATTTATTTATTTATTTGTTTGTTTGTTTGTTTGTTTGTTTATTTACATATAGTACAGAATTTCGAAACCGGAAAAATTTAACAATGGTTATATTACATATTTTCATTATCGGATCAGTTTAGATTAATAGATATCGGTGTATAAGATTGATCAAACAATTAAACATCAACACTTTCAATAAATATTAATTGTTTTCTTTTTTGTTTTGCTTTTTTTTAACAGTTGACACACTGCACATTGTCCTCACAATAGTTATACAGAGTACAGTGTGTGGGCATGACCTGCCTTCTTATTGATGTTGTCAAGGAAAGAAGAAATAATTCTTCTCTTTGAATTAAGAGGAAGCAGATGCATATGCATTCCAGTGTTCCACAGTTGCAGGGCCACCAGTGAAACTTGAAACGTTGGAGGCTATTGATCCAAGCCCGTAGTTGTTCTTAAGAGATCCTTTCATAACTTTTCACTAGCGGAAACTGTGTCTTAAAGATCTGAAACTCTATCTTCACTTTCATTCATATAGTTTTGCCAACTTGTGTTTGAGATTTTATTTTCTTGCATATCTCTTTGAAAGTGCTTCATGCTATCTATTTGTTTCCTACATTACTTATGAGGGAATCCATCATTTTTCTATTCTTCTCTAATTTTTTATCAATGTCTTCTTTAGTAGCATTTAAGTCTGTCATTATAGTTAGCCTTTCTTTCTCTCCTTCAGAGATTATTTCTGCTCTAATATCCTCTCTACCTTTCTGTAGTTGTTCTCCTACCTTAGATGCTATTAATTTAAAGATGTCCTTTTTTACTTCAGAGATTGTTTCTGGTGTAATTTCCTCTATTCTTTTCTATAGTTTTTTTTTTCACTTCAGATTCTATTACTTCATGCATTTCGTTTTTTACTTCAGATGTTAACTCTGATGTGAATACCTCTATACATTTCTGCACTTATCTGTCTACCTCAGATGCTACCAGTTCAGAGATTTCAGCTGCATGATTCCCATTTTCTTCCATGATAGTGTCTCCTGTATTTGTTCTGGGTGGGCTTGGGACCTGCGATTGCATCTTGCTCCTTCTCTTTGTCATTTTGCATAGTAGTGACCTCTGCACTTTGTTGAAGTTATGCCATTAGCAGCTATCAAAGTTTGGGTCCAGATTCACAAATATTGGTCCTGTCTGGATGTGCCTGGCTGTGTCTGCCTGCTGTGCTCAACTTTTTCCTGTTACAGATTTTGGAAGAGAGCCCCCTGTTCTCCTCTAACAAGATGCTCACCTCCTAAATTAGGTAATAGGTTCTTACCCCCAGCCCTGCAGGTAATTTTGCTGAAGTGTTCCACAGCAGATGCCGGAGCTTGGTTCTGGGCACAGATTTGGTTGGTGAGTGTGGGTGGGTGATGGTGGAGTTCAGATGGCTACCTGGGTGGGAGCCACATGCAGATGGAGGGGTCCTACTTGGGCACTTGACTGGTCCGTCAGTATGGGTCGGTGGGGACAGAGTTCCTATGGCTGGCTGGGAAATGGTGCATGGAGACAGAAAGGTCCTACCTGCGTACCAGCTGAGAAAAAATGTAACTTTTCTATCTAACAAGGCCAGTCAAATCCCCTCAGCATTTATGTTGAAATCGTGTACAGCATTTTGTAGATCTTATGGCAGTGTAAGCCATCTGAATGAGTCACAGCCATTGCTTAACCAATTTGCTCCCTGTCAAAGCTTGAGAGAATGTTTTCTCTTTAGGTGACTGTCCGTAGGCACACTATGCGTTATCAATCAATTTCTTTCTGTTGCCCCATTATCTCCTTGATCAGAAAATTTTGGACACTGCTGAATTGCATGTTACATTACAGGTTCTCTTATGTCCTGAGTCCTCACAGAGCTTGAAGAGCTAGTGCCAAAATATTGATGTGTTTCCTTAAATTTTTATTCTGCAAACTTAATTTGTCAATGATGCAGAACAAAATCTTAATGATATTATTACCCTATAATATAGGCAGCTGAGCTTAACATTACTATCTGAATATCAAATGCCTTAGATATAGGATGGAGCAGGTACTTTCCAACAATCATTGATATTTGAAAGTTTAAGGCCCTAGAGAATGTGAAGAAGAACAATTACACATTTTTACACAGAACTTTAGAAATCTTCCCATATACAAAATTGTAGAATGTCAATTCCATGACATTTTTTGCTTCTCTCTTTTCTTATATTACTTTAAAAAGACATTTACTTGAGAGAGAGTATAGCAGTAATTGCTATGACATTAGAAGAGTATGCATTTTGAAGACCAGAATGATAACATCAGTGACTATGCTCAATTAAAGATGAGTTCACAGAGATGTTTCCATTTCTCATTCTTTAGGACATGATAGATTTTATCTTTGCTTCATTGCTTATCTGTCAACTCACCCAAATGCATGAGAATTTTTTTTAATTTTAACTTTTTTAAAGGAGAATACAAAGTAGAATTAAAGCAGAAAAATTACAAGTTATATAGAATTTCACTTAAAGCTCATGACTTTTACAGCACTTGATGGAATACAGAATCATCTTCCAACCAGTTTTTCATGCCAGATATATGCATGTAAAATTGGAAGAAGAAAGAAATGTATAAAAAAGTGAGAAGAGAAATAGTACAAACAATTGAATAAAGGAGATCAAACAAATTAAGTCTAATCTGCTTCTTTCTATAGACCAGCAGAAATGCACAGTACAGTTGTCTAAACCTTCTTGTTTACATACTGAGTTACATCCTTTTTTAATTTTTTTAATTTTTTTTTTTTGTATTTTTGAGGCAGGGTTTTGCTATGCAGTTGAGGCTAGTCCTGAGCTCACTTTTGTAGCCCAGGCTGGTCTCGAACTCTCACCAATCCTCCTGCCTCAGCCTCCCGAGTGCTGGGATTACAGGCGTGAGCCACCACGCCCGGCTTGAGAGACACATCCTTTTGCCCCACTCCCTCTCCTGTCCTACTCCTCAACTTAGAAGCTCTTTGCTTTTGAATAAGTTCATTCCATTTTCCCAGTATCTGTTGTACCCTCAGATTCCCTTTTTCTCTTTCAGTTTCGCACACTAAGGAGACAATATGGCATTTGCACATATGGGTCTGACTTATTTTACTTAAGAGTATACTCTCTAGTTGCATCCCCCTACTGACAAAAGACTCAAATTTATCCTGTTTTATAGCTGAATAATACTCTATTGTGTAAAAATATCATATCTTCATTTCTCAGTTGATGGGCATCTGGGTTGTTCCCAAGATTTAGTTATGACAAATAGTGCTGCTATAAGCACGGACAAACACATATTGCTATGCTATCACTTCTTCAGTTTTTCTGGAAAAATATCCCAGAGGGCAATAGCTGGCTTGAATGAGATCTCCAATACTAATTTTTGAAATAATTTCCACACTGATTTCCATAGCGGTTGTACCAGTGTGTTCTCCCACAAACAGTGCAAAAGTTTCCCTTTAACTATACAGCCCCTTCATCATTTCTTATTGGCTGACTTCTTGATGTTAGCCCTTCTTTCTGGGGTGAGATGAAATCTCAGGGTTGTTTTAATTTGCATTAGTTGAATGATCAATGTTATTGAACATTTTTTCATATATTTATTTGCCATTTATATTTCTTCTTCTGAGAAGCATATATTCATCTTACAACCTATTTTTGGATGGGGTCTTTGAAGTTGGGTGCCTGATTTTTTAATTCTTTATATGTCCTAGACAGAAAGCCTCTGTCAGGAGGACAGTTATAATTTTTGCTCCGTTCATGGATATTCTTTTTATTCTGTTGGCAATTTGCTTTTTTATGATTTAATATTTTTATTGTTTAAATTTAACAATGATTATATTACATATTTTCATCATCAGATCAGTTTAGATTAATAGATATAGGTATATAAGATTGATCAAACAATTAAACATTAACACTTTCAATAAACATTACTTTGGTTTTCTTTCTTTACCCCTTTCTTTTATTAAAAGTTGACACATGGCATATTGTCCTCCCAATAGTTCTACAGAGCACAGTGTGTGGGCATGACCCACCGATTTGCTTTGAAGTGCAGAAACTTTTTAAAAGATGAGATCCCAGTGGTGGATTCTTTGAAATATTTCCAGTGATGTTTGATTTTTGTTCATGGATTCTCTACCTACACCGATATCTTTAAGATTTCTACCTATATTTTCTTCCAAAAGATATAGTGTTTCTGTTTTAATATTTACATCTTTGATTGATTTTGACTGTAGCTTTGTGTATGGTGATAAGCATGGTTCTAGTTTTAGCCTGTGGCATGTGGAATGCTACTTTTTTCCAGCACCATTTATTAAAGAGGCTATCTGACTTTCAGAGATCATGCTTGGTACCTTTGTCAAAGATAAGGTGGCTGAGCATGTTTATAGTTGGTCTGCATCTTATAACCTGTCCCACTGATCTTCAGTTCTGTCTCTATGTCAGTACCCTGCAGATTTTATTACAGTATTTTTAAGGTATAATTTAAGGTCAGGAATTTTGATACCTCTTGCCTTTTCTTTGTTTCCACAATCCATTGTTCAGTGCAATGTACATGTATAAAACTATTAGAAATTTAACCTGTAATAACACAGGAAAAATTTTGCTCACTACCGTTCAGTGTGTTTGGTGTTCCTTTTATGCTTAGTCTTTTTTTTTCAGAACCAGATCAAACTCAGGACCTGCTTGGAGGAAATCTTGATGACACTGGGGTAGACAA
Source organism: Myocastor coypus (assembly GCA_004027025.1). NCBI lineage: Eukaryota > Metazoa > Chordata > Mammalia > Rodentia > Myocastoridae > Myocastor > Myocastor coypus. The sequence goes on from PVJA010051678.1 coordinate 6,680, forward strand.
AAAGTTCATGGACAAAACTCAAAATACACGTTTAACACTTGAAAGAATCAATGACTGGAACATCCTCTATCTGAGAAGTTCTTAAATTTTGAGGGGGTACCAGGAATCAAACTCAGGACCTTGTGTTTTCTGCATCCTCAACACCTATAGACTTTTTTAGAGGAGTGACTTAAATACAAAATGCACTTGGAAGAGTTAAAAAATTAAGGTTTATTGAAAGTGTTAAGGTTTAATTATTTGACCAATCTCACATACTTATATCTATTAATCGGAACAGATTTGATTATGGAAATATGTACTACAACAATTGTTAAATTTTTGTTCTTATTTTGAAATTCTGTACTGTATGTAATCTTGCTTGTTACTCATTTTCTATCTTTGTTTCTGCTATTTTTACCCTTTAAAATAAAATTTTAAATATTTAAAAAACAAAAGGGACAGGGAGGTAGCTCTACAGCACAAGTGCCTGCCTGGCAAGTGCTAGTTCATGAGTTTGAACCCCAGTCCCGCAAATAAATAAATAAATAAATAAATAAATAAATAAATAAACAAATAAATAAATATTTTTAAAAACCTCAGGACCTTGCACTTGCGAGGCAAGCACTTGTGCCCTGAGCTATCCCCCCGGCCCCTTATAGGTCGTCTTAGAATTATTACTTTTTTTCCACAAGACATTTAGGCCAGCCTGCTTTGCCCTTGTCCCTTCTGAAAGTTGAATAGTAATAGTACAGTTAGATTGTCTTTTCATAGTCCAGTATGTTTTCTGGGATCCTCCAATATACTAAATTATTTTTGTTTACAAAAGTTAATTTATTCATACTACAAAACTATACAAGTTTTAACAAATACGTAGTGCCATGTACTTACTAGCATAGTATACAAAATAGCTTCATTACTGTATGCAAATTGCATGTTATCTATTTGCCACTATGTCATCACCTACTCTCTCTCTCACTCTCTCTCCCTCCTTCTCTGTGTGTCTGTCTGTCTCTCTCTTTTCTTTGAAGCACTGGAGATCGAATCCAGAACCTCCTCTGTGCTCTACTGTTTAACTCCGTCAGTAGTTCCTTTGCCATATTTTATGGGACTGTCATTTGGAATTCTAATCTTTGACTGTAACTGTTTTCATTCAATATACTTCACATCCTTTGCAATGTCTCTGGTTTTGAAAATTCATTTTAATAAATATGAAATGTTATTTTATTATCATTTTAATTTGCACTTCCCTTGTGATTAATAATGATGAGCATATTGTCATATGCCTGTTACTCACTACGCTCATTTTAAAATTGTGTTTTTTGTCTTTATGGTGTTGAGTACTAGGATTTCTTTATATATCCTATATAGTGAATGTTTATTGAACACATATATGAATATTTCTTGTAATTCGTACACTGTCTTTTCAGTTTCTTGATATTGTCCTTTGATTTACTTAATATTTAAAGCTTAATGTAATGGCCTTGTGTGGTGCATTGCCACTGTAGATCCATCGTTTGGAAGGCTGAGGCAGGAGGATTCCTGTGAGTTTAAACACAGCCTGAACTGCATCACAAGACTCCATCTCAAAAAAGAAATATGAAACCAACTTATGTATATTTCATTTTGTTGCCTATAGCATTATATCATAGTTAAGAAACAATTAACATATCCAGTATCAAGGAGATTTGCCCCTATTTTCTTCTAAAATGCTTTTTCTTAAGTTTAGCTCTTTGTTGGAATCTCAGCATTGTTCTGATTTGCATTTATCAAATGATCAGTGATGTTCAACATTTTTTCATACATTTATTTACCATTTATATTTCGTCAACTGAGAAGTGTAATGGGTATCTCGGATGCCCATTTCGGGATCAGGTCTGAATTTTGGGGGTTTGACTCTTTCAATTCTTTATGTGTGCTTGATATAAGTTCTTTGTCTGAGAGACAGTTAGTTATAATTTTTCCCAATTTGTGCATTTTTCTTTTTATTCTGTTGATTTCTTTTTACAGGTATAAACTTTTCTGAAAGGTGACATCCTAAATGTTTATTATCTGAAGATGTTCCTCTGTACTTTGGTTATTGTTCATCAACTATCTATCTCTGTGTCTGGAAGATTTTCATCTACTTTCTCCTCCAGAATATTTAGTGTTTATGCTTTAGAGTTTAATGGCTATTATCAAGAAGTGAACCAATAACAAATTTTGAAGGAGCTGTCGGGAAAAAATACACCCTTTTCCACTGTTGGTAGAAATGTAGACTGGTTCAGCCTCTATGGAAATCAGTATGGCGATTCCTCAAAATGCTGGAATTGGAAATCTGATTTATCCCAGCTATTTCCCTCCTGGGTAATTTTCAATATAAAGTGAAAACATCATACCACAGTGATATATGTGCCCTCATGTTTGTAGCAGCAAAATTTATCGCATCTAAATCGGGGGAAAAAATTTCCATAAACTGGGGAATATATAAAAAGTTGGTATTTTTATAAAACTGAGTATTACCCAGGTATAAAGAAAGATAAAATTGAGGGTTTTATACATAAACAGATACAACTAGAGACAATACTTATAAGTGAAATAAATCAGACCTTCATATGCAAACACCACATTGTCTTGCTATTGTAAGAATATGCAGGAGCAAATAAAATCTGAAAAGTAGAATACATACCATGCAAGGGAATGTATCTATTCAGTGAAAAGGAAAAAATTGGATGAAAAAAAAGACAAAAGACATATATATAAGTGTACTGCTGAAATCTGCTGTTGTACTGAAAGGAGCAGTTAATGATTAATTTTACTTCTCCTTTTTAATTTCTTATAACATTTTTATTTAAAATTTTGCATGCTTATATCTGGTAATCTAAACAACTAATTTGAAGACAACATTACACAGTACAACGTCCATTCTACAATTTCTATTATTTTGTCCAGTGAATTTCCGTATCATTTCTAATGTTCTCTTCTTACTATTTTGCATTCTCTTTAAAGAAATTGCAGGAGCTCAGTCCCACAAGTGACACCTGGCCACAGGTAAGAGTCATGGACACTATTGATGTACACAACACACTAGAACTTTGTTTGATATCTCATCGCCAAAATGTTAGAAGTTCTGGTCATATATTTGCCAATTCAGTACTTATGTTTCATTCTTGATAATGCTTTACCACCATGGAAACTTTTTCTTAGTTTCTGTCTTTGTATGTATTCACCTATCCAAATACTATGTGAGTGCTCTAAATTGATTACAGATTCATACATATGATACACAACATTCTGGCCTCTAAGTTGGAATCATGATTTGATTTGAATTTTGGAATATTGTTTTGAAATATTTAATTTAATTTTAATTAATTAACATTTAATTTTTAAAATATTGTTTAATTAGACTTTTTATTTCATGGTTGATACCATATCTCTGACTTACAATCTACCTATATGACCTGGTATGATCATATACTAGTTTCTACTAGCATTAGAAACTTTAAAAAGAAAAAAAATATGTATATACAAGGATATATATATATATATATATATATATATATATATATATATGAAAGATATGTAGCTACTTTGTCTTAGTTCATTGAAAATAAAATTTTGTAGTAATATGTTGTTTTTGTTTGCTTGTTTTTTGTCTTTTTGAGACAGGTTCTCGCTATGCAGTTGAAGCTGGCCTTGAGCTCAGTTTTGTAGCCCAGGCTGAGCTCGAACTTGCACCAATCTGCCGGCCTCAGCCTCCCAAGTGCTGGGATTAAAGGCATGCACCACCACGCCTGGCTTAGTAATATGGTTTAGACAAGATACCAGGTCTGTATCTTTTCCTCTGAATAACTACTTTAAAGACAATAATATGTATGGTGTTAATTGTAACCATCCTACTAACTTATTTTTTTGTTGTTGTTGTGCATTTATTTATTTATTTATTTATTATTTAAATTTAACAATGGTTATATCACATATTTTCATCATCAGCTCAGTTTTTTTTTGTATAAAATACTTATTTTATTGAGTTGTTTTGAATTTGATGCATCTCTCCAGCATATTATAATTGAGCCATTAAACTTGTAGCTTCATCAACATTAACTGGTTCATTTTCATGATGCGGTTGATTAATCCGCTCTTTCCACCGAGGTTCAAGAATCAGCTTTTTTGAGAAGTATGCAAGTGCCTTCTGAATGTTTACAAAAGCATTATTCATTCTGTGCAATTTTTCATCATCCACAATGTTTACCCTCTTAAGATTAGTGGTAAATGGTTTTGCTCTGTTTTTGGACTTAAACTTTTTTTGGCGGGCTATGTGAAATACATTCTTGGGTTTCTGCCCTCTTAATTTATTCTTGGCCATTGTATTTGATATCCGCGAGCGGATGCCCAAGCTCCAGGAGACGATGTCTGGAAGCCCGCAGCCCAGGAAGTTCTGGAAAGAAGGCATCAGATCAGTTTAGATTAATAGATATAGGTATATAAGATTGATCAAACAATTAAACATTAACACTTTCAATAAACATTACTTTTTTTTCTTTTCCTCTTTCTTTTTTTTTTTTTTAACAGTTGACATATTGCATATCGTCCTCACAATAGTTCTACAGAGCATAGTGTGTGGGCATGACCCACCTTCCTATTGATGTTGCTAAGAAGAAAAAAAGAAAAGAAAATTCTTCTCTTTGGACTAAGACGAAGCAGGTGCATACACAATCAAATGTTCTGCAATTGCAGTGGGCCACCAGTGAAGCTTGCAATGTTGGAGGCTATTGATCCAAGCCTTCTACTGCTCATTTCATCAATCTAGCTCTGCGTTTCATGCATTGTAATTAAGCTTCTTTTTTTCTGGGTGATCAAGGGTAAGTCAAAGCAAGACCTGTATAACAAAACACTTATTTTTTTGTGTCGTCCAAGGTCAAATCCCCTCAGGATTAAGTTTGGGACCATATACAGTACTTTGTAGAACTGTTGATAATGTCAGCCTTCGGGACGAGTCACGGCCATTGCTTGGCCAGTTTGCTTTCTGTGAAAGGCTGAGAGAATGTTTTTCTTTGGGTGACTCTCTTTAGACACACTATCGTTCATTTATCCCTTTCCTCTGAGGTCTCATAATCTCCTTAACTAGAAAATTTGGGACACCTTTGAGTTATAGGACATTACAGCACAGGTTCTCTTATGTCCTGAGTCCTTACTGACCTTGAGGAGCTAGGGTCAAAATATTGGCTATCCCTATAGCCCTTCTTTTTCTCCAATTTTTGGCCTGTGAACTTACATTCTCAACCCTCCAGCAGAAAATCATTGTGATACTATTACTCTATAACATAGGTACTTGAGCTTATCATCACTGGCTTTCTGAGTATGAAATATCTTTGACTTAGCTCGTTTTATCTTTTTTATCATTAAAATGAATAAAAAAATAAAAATTTATGTGTGGTTCTTTGATGCATTTTCACTTAATTTTGCTACCAAGTACAAGACATGATTTAACTTAATTCTTTTGCATACGGATATTTCAGTTTTTATACTACTAGTTGTTCAAGAGTATTTATCCTTTCTTAGTACTCTTGTCAAACATTAGTAACTAAATGTAGCTGTAAAGGTTTGTTTCTGACTTTCAGTTTCCCATTTCTCTGTATCTTTCTGCCAACGTCACACTATTTGATGGCTGTAGTTGTCTAATAAGTTTTTAAAAACAAAGTATGAGTGTTTCAACGTTATCTTTCTTTCAGATTATTTTGACTCTTTTATCATTTGTTCAGGGTCATATTAACTTTAGATACAGCATTTCTTTCTGAACAAAGGAACATTGGATTTTTATCAGGGACAGTACTGAAACAGTGTATTGCTTTATGTAGAGTTATAATCTTAATAATATGAAAACTCCTAGCGTTGAACATCGGGTGTCTTTCCCATAGAGTTCTTTAATTTCTTTCAGCTGTATTTTGTAGTTCTCAGCACAGAAGTCATAATTCTTCTTTAAACTTAATCCTCCATAAGAGAATCTGTGCTGTAATATCCTATAACTCAGAGGTGTCCCAAATTTCCTGGTCAAGGAGATTATGGGACCTCAGAGGAAAGGGATGAATGAACTGTA